>CAJQUW010006851.1:0-105830 GCA_907163375.1 Prostheceraeus crozeri | reverse complement strand
GTTGGTCTTTAAATCCATTAATAGAATTTTTAGGGAGAGGATTTTGCGTGTGTCAAGGAAAATAATGGCCTAACCATCATTGTCAAGTGATTTTAGCGTTCGCCATGATGGACATGATTGTAAAACGCACAAATTATACTCTGTTGCGCATCAACGCTATAGATGCTTTGCATATAGAAGTATCAAGATTTAGAGGACGGCAAGGAAAGCAATATTATAAGAAGAAGCGACTGGTTGTGTTTCGGAAAATCCAGGCCAGGGCTCGGCTTCCACTCTGGAAGATCGCTGCTTTCTCTGCTTTTTAAATTCTTGGTAAACCTTGGCCATGTCGCGATCTCGCTCATGGTTGACTGAGATATGCAACCAATCACTTTGCAGCTAACCAGCTGCTACTGTAGCCTTGTTGTGGAGTTTTCTCATACAACAAGGCCCTGGGTTCGATCGAGTCCCAGCGCGGAATATCGGCCTATATTTTAATTTCCGTAAATAACGGATGAAATTATCATTTACCAAATTGGAGTCCTATGGAAAGTAATGACGGATCACTTCAGACCCCTTCGACACAATAATAAGTTCTGTCCTTTCATGCCATCATTGGTTTGAAAATGGATTGGCTCTCCCACGTCTCTATATATTATTTCAATAATAATAATTAGGGCTCTTGGTACTATGGAGTGAATAGGAGGCGATTTTTACCAAGCGCCCTCCCATCTTCATTTGATATCTATGATGAATTGAGACTCCATATTACTTGTACATGTCGGGCTAGTTGTCCTTTATCTATAACAACAACAACATGGATTGATTATCTGTGCCACGGTGTTATATCGACATGATAGAAGATAAAATGTATGAAATTATAGGGCGCTCTGTACACTTTCAATAAAATATAAAAAAGTTAACTCTAGAAAAGTTTCTCGCTTATCCCTATTAACTATTCGCATTAAACCAAACTTATTTTTGCAAGATTTATCACCTTGGAAATTTTTCGCATGCTAGCTGCAGTGATATTGGTTAATGGTGCCATCATACAAAAATAGTTATGACTCGGCATGATGACAGTGATTTCATCAAGGTGGAGCAATGCAAACTGGCAAACGTGACATCTAGTAGCAACTAAACGAAGCCAATGAGGTATGCACTAAACCGATACTATTAAAGGCATATTCCTAAAATTCGCAGGCTCATTTTGCAATGTCAGATGACCAGTTCAGCGACCGGGACGAATTCGCGCCTCAAATTGACACGTTGGATGATGCAATTTTTTGATTCTTCGGCTGCGAATGCTTGGTTATATTGTGTATTAGAGGTTTGTCATACCTGCACATGTGATGTCTTTTCCTTGATAATCTCATCGTTTGAGTCATGAGAAGCATATAAAGTGTAAGATGAAATACATAGCCTACATTGTATCGAAAATTTTAGAAATGCTGCATAGAAAGCATCCTTGATTATTTCGAGATCATCGACATAACAAGTAAACTTAATATTTCATCATGTGATGCATTATTGTTGATAGATAAATCAAGAGCAGATACATTATTGAATTTGACTAAACAAAATCAAACTTAACTGTATATAATTACAAAAAACACGGTCTTAGACAAACATTGATATTTTTCTTTCAAAAGGCTTGCAGCTGAGGTAGGCCCAATTATGTTTTTCTTCAACACTTGTCGCAAAATAATATCTGAGTTAGCCTTACGTGATACAAGAATCTATATAAGAATCATAGAACATCATAAGATAGAATATTTTATATATTGTAGCCAGTGGCGTCGCGTGCTCCCTAACCATAGGCCTTCACTCGGCATTGGGATACTATTTCTATACAAAGCACTTTTATGTCACAACATTAATTTTCATAAAAGCTGAATTTTTAATAACAATTTTCCGAACATTTTTTAAGGTCAAGTGAAAGTGCACATGAGAAGTGATTGCTCATGTCACTTAACCGCCTTACTCAAGGAGCGGCTATATCATTATATCCCCTCTCTGTCCAGACCACATTTTCTCGAGAAAAAAGGAGGCAAGGCCAACAGTTTCTTGCGTTTTTGACGGCCGGTCAGCCACTCACATGTTTGAAATTTTGATGCATTAAAATGTCTTGTGTATTTCTTATTTCTTTCTCTGTGAGTACTTTCAACTTCATATCAGGTGTTGGCCTACCTTGCCTGACGACTGTCATCTTTTCAGTATATTCCCTTGGGACGAAAGACGTGGTTATGATCTCATCTGCAGTACTAAACATAGTGTCACATCAATCACGTAAAAACAAATTATGGAATTCTACCGAATCTGGGTGTTCGAGTCAGATGCATTACTCTGCATTCATTGGAGAACGCTCATCATCTGATTGCAGTCTTGTCTGAACGTCATCCATCTGCCACTGTTGACGTATTGGCTTCCCTCACATTAAGCGAAGCTAGGAACAATTGGGTTGCGCTTCCCTTACTATATTTAGGCACCGCGCCTCGATCAAGAATTGCGTGGAATTTCATTGCAAAAATTGGAGAAGGCAAAGCATCATGTCTATCGGGAAAGCCAATATTGTCGCGGGCGCGTGCGCTTACTGCCCCACACGCACACAACTCTCTTTCGCTGTCTGAACATCAGTGCTCCGTCTGGACACACGACTAGCTTGTGTGTCTAATTGTTCGAAGAAAACAGCTGTGATTCGAGCACGTGCTGCAAAACTGTTCACTCTTGAGGTTGAGCGTCTGATTTTGAGACGGAAGCTGTGCACAGCTATCACGAGAAGCTATCGAATTTAAATGAATGATGACACTTTTCATTTTTATAAATGTTGGTAAATAATTTTTGAGGATGCGCCGAAGACCTCGCAGGTACGGAGAAGACGCCACTGATTGTAGCTGTTCTGATAATTTTAATAAAGGCGCTTGGTACACCCACTGTAAAAAATTCAAAATTTAAATATATTTGAATTTTATTGCATGTGCTTTAGTGCTATCACATACCTGTTCACTACTAAATAAATGAGTATGAAATAAGAACAAAAAATATTTTCGATAGGGGCGCTTGGTACACTTGCTGTACCAAGCGCCCTTATTGGAAATTCAACTGTTTCATGCGCTTTGGTTCCGGTATAGCTGTTTGCTAATTTATCAATGAATTTGCAATAAGATCAAAAACAATTTTGTACCAAGCGCCCTATTTTCTTGAATTTTGTACAGAGAGCCCTGATCATTGTTATAATGCACGAGGCGCCCGAATTTATGATAATCGCGTGTACCAAGCGCCCCAATCATTACAATAATGCTGATTATCGATGTGATTTTATTTGGAATGCTTATGTAGTCACATAAAATAAACTTCTTGTTCTATGCTTTTGTATCTTCTATTGCAATCTAATCAAAAGCGATTGATAAAAATTCATAATTATTCAACTGAACGTAGGACTGGACTAGCATCACAACAACTTTTGCATTGAACATTCAGGACTTTTTTTACTTATTATTTGGCGCACTATACTATTATTAAGCTTCCTTCAACTAAAAGGGTACTTTCAGCATATGGAAAACGTCGATTTCAGATGAATTCAAAAGAAGTAATCGACTCCCTTCCACCGATTAATCATTGATCGGCAGATCATCAAAATCACTAATCGGTACACCCCTAGTCATAACCAATCAAAGACCAACCTCTGGGTAACTCTCTATCAGGATTATTAGCATCTTTTTTCATTGAAACAATAGAAAACAACGCTCCTCAAACCAACTACCTTTATTCCATGTTGATGATTGCATTGCTATATTAACGAATAGTGAGGAACAAGCTTTAGACCTTTTACATGCTCTGAATACGCAACATCCTGATATAAAATTCGAAGTTGAGTATTCTGAAAATCAAAAACTTTAAATCTTCTTGACTTTACAGTCACAATATCTTCATCGAATAGAGCAAGATTTGAATTCTACAAAACAGCAGCTAAAAAGAACATTTTTGTACACTCTGATTCTCACATGACAAATAAGAATAAAATGAATTTCAAAATAAATGAAAAGAGGAGAATTTCTGATCGATGTTCAGATGAATCATCACGCAAGAAGCAAGAGAAGGATTTCGACAATCTTATACGTATAAATGCATATAACGAACAAATTATGAAATCTTCGAATACAAAAATATAGCAGTACAATTCGCAAGAAATCAACAATTAAATAACAATCAATGGATGAATAAAAATGTTCTATATTTCCCTTTCCCATATACATTTCAGACAACAGTGACTCGCCGATAAAACGCGTTGTTCAACGGCATAGACTTAATGTTCGACTAACAAGACAATAAAACACTTCGTCAACAACTGAAACGAAATGAAACAAAGTAACGTCAAGGGATAACTTGTGCCATTTATTTGCGTTTTTTGAGATTGCGCCCACGGAAATTTTTTTAGAACTCCAAACTTACATGGTTCTAAACTTCAGGTTTCTAGAAATACCACACATTTTTTGACATTTTTTCTAGCTATACTTTTGACACTAGAACCCGCCAAAGATGACACAAGTTACCCCATCAAATGGACAACTTTGTGCCACTCATCGTATTTTATACTATTTCGGTCATTTACTTACAGATATTACTCGAAATCACAAAAGCGAATGTTCCTAATATACAGTACTATATTTAAATAATAAAAATCGCACATGAAACTCGAAGATCACTCAGTATATATAAAAACGAATATCATAAAAAGGACTTTTATCCTTAAAATTGATCAAATATCGATAGTATATCATTCGATGTATGATGTGAAGATCGCATCATAAAAAAGTAGGAAATCATGTGTTTTAAAGCACTTGTAATGATCATTCGAGGAATTACTGTAACATCCGCTCGTATTGTTTAATCGAAGTTGGTAGATAGCAAAAACTAGCATACACACATCGGTTCGCGGTAGACCTATACTCAACAAAGGTCGCACAATTCATCGCAATACAATTGCCATTCATCGCAGTTAACATTGAAGCGTAGCATAGCCCCTGACACTAGAGCGTAAACTGCCACACACGGGGGAAGGGTTCGAACCCCACCACCGGCTTTTTCAAAACTCGTCGTGAGGTCATGAAGCGGAAAAGTTTATTGTTTCTGATGTTCTGTTCTATAATAAAGAATAGTCGCAAGCCACCAACTAAATTGAAGCAAGTTTTGTCACAATATCAAGCACCGGTACTGCATGTTTAATGAAAGCCTTCACGCAAAACTAGTAATTACGTTGAAATTATTGGATCGAATATTGTTATTGCCCGGCAATGCTAACAATTAGCATCATGTACGCATGCTATAGTTTTCAAATTGCCAGTGCCGTACACAACATTCGATAGAAGGGAATCATTAGATAAGTTAGATATTTTGATTTTCTGGTGATTATTCTCCGTTTCTCACAGTCGTAAAAGACTGAATGCAATATATACCTCAAACTGTAAACAAACCGACCTTCAATATAGGCCCATATTTTCATCATACAAACAAGTTGCAGACATCATTAGGAGTTACAGCTGCAGTCAATTGATGATCTATTTTACTGATCACTAACCATAACTAATATTTTTGAACAGCTTTTACTTAATGAACATCATTTCTGTACAATAGAGATCCAATGTTGCCACCGACCTCTTAGGTAACTTGTGCCACGAAAATCGACTAATTTTACTAAAATTATTCTCTCAACTTCAAAAATAAATCAATTTTTCTCATTCTTTTTCGTATCTCATGCCAATACACCATGTAATAGGATGTTTGAGCGTTGACTAAGTTGAAATAGCGAATCGATACTCTATCACCACATGAAAGATTTTTACATTTTGAAAGTGCGAAAAAGTGAATTTTTTCAAATAAATCTCAGACAATTTGAATTTTGTAGGAAGTCTCAGGACCGATGCAACTTTTTGCTTAATTAAGTCAGTTTTACCGGAGTTTTCCACTTAATAAGCTTATAACCGGTATATTAACTGGAAAATGACGAAATTGCAGAATAAGTTTGTATCAACTTAATATACCTGGTTAGAAACACCGCAAAATAAGCATATTTAATATATGAGATGGAATCCGTCACTTAAAGCAACAATAATTTATTATAGGTGTTCATAATTTGGTACATATGAGCTTGAAACTAAACTGTGATGAAAACAAATTCACAATTTGAATGCAACTTATTACAGTTATTAGGGTATAAAATGAGCAATACCTCAACAAGCATCTGAATAAAATCTCAACAACAGAGTAACAGTTCTTAGGCATAGGCCTCTACAGTAGAGTTTTCAATCCCGGGATTATCGCATTTTTACAGGATTCTGAATCCCGGGATTAGGTAACATCTATTCTTTGGGCAGTTAGCAGCTGTATGAAGATGAAGTAACAAAGCTATGGACAAGGAACATGGAGTAACAGATGCAATGCGTGAAATAAGAATGTTAACGCGATGCAACAACTAAATATTGACTTCCCACGATCACCTTAACAGTAGACCCTTGCCAGCTCGAGACACAGCTACTCCCATATAGAACTGCGAAGAATAATAATACTTATTGTCTATCGCAACCAATTCATTGATATCAAAAAATAAGAATATGTTCAGGCAGTCGAGAGAAGCGTTATACATACAGGGTTAATAATATCTAATGAATTATTATACAATATCGGGCTTTTACCAGACGTCAGAAAATCGCGGGATTTGCATTTCGATTTGAAAATCTCATATCGGGCTTTAATGCGACAACGCACATTGTGTGTGATAACCAGATCTAAGTATTGTTATAGCTTCTGTCTGCATGTGAAAAGATAAGTTATTATTAATTCATGGATATTAAGACACATGTCTATCTGATATCATTAGTTGTGCAGTACGTACAGTGTATCGTTCAAAATACTCGTCAAAGAATTGAAAACAACGCCTACGCTAGCCTCCGCATACCATCGGTAAATGAATTGAGCCTGCTAATCCCGGGATCAGAAAAAGTCGGGATTTTGAAAACCCTAATATACAGGTAATAAGACTTCGCCTAATCTTCTTCCGCTATGAGACACCAAGATGAGTGCTTGATTTACAAAAATCATCAGAAGTGTTATTTCCAAGAAAATGGCTGAATGTTACAAAGACATAATGAAAGTTCAGCTCGAGTTAATATATCCGGGCATATTAAGTGGAGGGGTATATTAAGTGGAAAACTCCGGTACAGGAAAAATGATTACAAGACCGATAATATTATCATAAATCTTACAGATGGATGTGAAGCTCCATAAACGACCATGGCACAAGTTTCCCCAGTTGACGGTACAACATCATGTTCTCTTGCTAACTGCAAAATGAAAAACAAAAAATTATGTGACCGAAGAAACAATATCTACAAAATCCATTGCAACAAATGTAATGAATGAATTGGCAGTGACCTCTTCACGTCTGCTTCAAAGAGCATCCCACAAATCCTTCATCTTCCGTATTTAAGCATATTCGAACGTGTCAAGTACAACATTCCGACATCAATATTGACATTCTGGCTCACGTTCATGACAATACAAATTTAAGACTACACGAAGCATTCTTTATAATAAACATAAACCAAAAATATATAGCAGAACTTGACAATTACCGTGATTTCCTTTTCTACTAATGATAACTTCTCATTTTTCACCATCTCATCTAACACAGAATTCATCAATCCTGTCAGGTCAATTTTTTGCCACTGGTAAAGATTTGTAATCCAGTACAACCTGTTCATATCTAAATCCTATCATATTTTCTCATTGTAAACATCATTTGCAAATTCCTTATATTTCATACAAAGACTAACCCTAGTCTTTTGTTCATGAAGAGGATTACTGGATGGTAATAGAAAAAATTTTGTGCATCTTATCATAAAAATCTCGGACTCTTTCCAACTCAAAAATATTATATCTTCCACCCTCTCATCACATTTTAACGGATACTTTTGTGCTACTGATACCCTTCAATTAAGTAGGGTGATTAGAATGACTAAATTCTCTTTAGAAGTGAAATCACTTTCTCAATATAGACTTCTGAAGTCACTAGATAGTACATGTAGAAATAGCGCAGATGGTAAAGGCACGTTCAGAGCTTCCACAGGAGAGAGTTCGAATCCTTCCACGAGATATCTTTTGTCGATGAAATTTATCATCAGAAAGTCAATCGCAGTTCATTTTGTGACATTCTCTTTCTAAGTTTTCAATCAATTCTCAGAGAAGAGAAAAAGTTTTGATTTTCGGAGAAATCGTCGGGAGATGCCGAGGATCAGGCACCGCTGAGGAGGAAGAACGAACAGCTCCTCATCATTCTCCAGGACATTGCCTCTCCCATTCCTCCCTTCCACTTCCTCCCCGGCGGCAGTTGTGAAGAAGGCCCTTCCTCCTTCCCTCACCTCGAACACTTTCTCTCCATCTCCGGAGACGGCGGTCCCTTGCACAATCCTCAAAGCCTCCGGCCGGAGTTTCGTCTTCTCCGCCAGAGCTCTGCGGAGATCTCCGACCGTCGGCGTCTCCGGCAGCTGCAGATCGTGGAATCCATCTCTCACTGACCCCGTGTAGTCCAAGAGATAGAACCGAACTGCAAAGAAGAGGAAATGAATGAATTTGACGCAAAGAAGTTGTTTTGGAAGGAAAATCAGTTGAAGGTTCCGTTCTGTTCATCAAATCATTTTTCACTGTTTGGAAAACATTTCATCGGAGAATTGACAACTGCTGATCGTCCTGCAAACGGATTTTCCAATCATTTCTTCTCTTATTCATCTTTTCTATCTGCAATTCACTTATTAGAAGAAAATCCTTCAAAAACGGATTCTCCTCATTCAAATGATTGAAATCCAATGAAAATGACAATCAAAAGTCATCGAAATATAAAAAGATTGAATGTCTGTGTTGTTCTCATTAGAATTTGCTTCTTGTAAAATGTCTGTGGGAAGCGCATGGGCTGCAACTTTCACTTTGAAACTCAGCTGTTCTCTCAGGAGGTTAATGATCGGAGCAGTTGAACAACTTATTCATTTCTTAAAAGTGATTATTTGCAAAACCATATCATTATGGAAACTACATTCTTTTTAACAATATAAACCTGCAAAAACAGCAGATTACGGTTAAGATTTTTAGTTTTGATATAAAACTGAAGATAAAGTTGAATAACTAAATCAAACACAGCTGTCAGATATTGCCGTCTTATTATCAGGCAAATACAGCATCTAGTGGGCGAGTTTTCGGCCGCAAACTTCGAGAATTCACACAAACTATTCTTCATCTTGTAGTAAAAATGATGTTTTTGTGTGGAGACGATTTGTTTCTATCCGTAGCGTTGGATTTCACTTTCAGTAATGCACTCAAGGTTTGAGAGAAAATGATGCGTCTCTCACCCATAACCTCCGTGGGCATTGAAAGATAAAGGAGGAAAAGATCCTCTTTCGGTTTGAATGAAGCGTTGATTGTAGGATCTTTTCTTTTATTGACTTTTATGTGGTTGGGAGTATGAATTAGATTTCCTGATGTCAAAAAGTGTCTTCACGCAATGCTGCCAAAATCCTCAAGCGGCAATGTCAAGTCGAGCTTCATCTGCAACATTCGCAGCATTATCAAATATTTCACCGGACAGAGGTACCAATTGCGGTTCAATGGACACGTCAGACGACACTTCATTCAAAAGAACTGCAATGAAATCTCTCAATTCATCATGTTTTCGGTGGATGTAACCATCTTTGATACAAGACATTGCGTCATCAATGGAGAACTTCTTTCAACATCCACATTCGGTTGGCAGGCGACGCATTTTCCAACGATTTCTTAAGACCGGAGCATCAAAAAATCCTGCTCAGAAGGGGTGCAACTTTCACTTTTCAAAGGCAATGTACTTAACAAACCACTCTTCTGGGCAACGTCATTCGTTCTTAACTGATCCGGTGTCATTTATAGTCGTACTGACAACAATAAATCATTTTGCGTTTACAACGATCGCTTATACTATCGTTCTACTGTCTCTATCAGTTCACATGTCAAATTGTCATTTTGATTGATAATGCTTGTTGTTAAAGGTCGGCAAAGTGACTTTGAATTCACATGTTCGACATTCGCTACGTCAGATAAGATCAGGATTCCGAGTCTACCAAGTTGAACAGGTGAAGACAGAAGTTCACTTTCACGCAACATTTGTGCATTTGTTAAAACCGGAATCAGCTTATTATCAATCACATGATCGATAGATCTTCAAAAAAGACTCCACATTTGCATTTGTGTGGATGTGGTAAAGATAGTGATTGCGCAAACAAGTAACAAAACAGGCGTATGCAGCCTGAGGTTGGAATTCGGTCATCATTGCTGAAGTTTGAATCTGAGCAGTCCATTTCTTGACTAATGAATTGGCATAAACAGAACAATTTTGCATGTCACCAACATATCCTCCAAGATAAGAATGTTCACTCGCAATGTTCAACTTTGTTCCAGCAAACACAGTGGTAGCAGTTTGAAATAATTCTTCTTTCACTGTCAACCATGATTTGTCAGGTCTTGGAAAATATCCAAGTGAGGGACCATGAACACAGACGTTTTCCCACCATTTTAAAATTTGCTGAAATTTGTCTCATACTCGAAAAATCATCCGAAAATGCAACACGCTTGATCTGCAAATCTGAATCCTTCATTTTATCCATACGCAGTATCCCATTGCGTAGGCATTGATATTGAGTTCCTTGAGTTGTTCCTTCACGAGATGCAATTTCCCTACCTCTGAGTAAATAATCGCAACGATATCGAATAGGAATTTTCTGCATAGATTTCTCTGGCGGACATATGAATTGAGTGCTACGAATGAAAACGTTTCACTTTATGGAATTAAATGCATTTGCAGCATCAAGTGTTGCATCTGTTTCGTCTTCCTCAAAAATGTCTGTCATAACATGAATACCTGCCTCAAAACCTCCTTTTTGGCCTACATCTAATTGCAAAGAATCTGTATAATCAACAATTTGTGACTTTACAGCTGACATTATCACTTCCGACAATCTGTTGCAATATTTCGTCAATTCCCACAGGTCGCATTCCGGACTTCTTATCGAGAGACCAATGAGACAACAGGATATAAATGATTCAATACTTATCGTATTCTCCTCATTCAGTTGAAGCTTTATGACTATGTTTCAGTCATTTTTGACTACCATGGTCGCCATAATTCCGTGAAACCAGAATCTATCCTGTCGTGTACATTCCTGATGGTCCAACTGCTCCCTTTGTTTTCAATGCAGATTTTGCAATTGATGATTCATCAAAGTTCTCAAAAATCAACAAAAGGTGGAATTCTATGGAGCATGAATGCATTGTTTTCTGGTTGTGGCTCAGGATGTTTTGTTTGGAAATCATCTAAAACTTGTTTTGGAAGTGGCGAGACTCCAGAGGGTTCTGGTGAGTCGAGCATTCTTACCGCAGTGTGTACCTTCCCTTTAAACATCAGTTTGGAAAATGTTTCTGTATTTGACACGATCCTTCTTTCATGAAATGGTGTTTGAATTGCCTTTCTTCTGATAGCAAAGTTTCAAACCTGCCTTCTTCCCACAACTATAAACATCTTGCCAAATAAGAGCAATGCTATTGACTTAAAAGACGGTTCCTGCAACAAGAGAGATGGTTGTCATCACTGCTGTGATCCCTTTCATATCGCTGGAGTCATTATTCCAAGTCTGGTCGTTTCTTGAACATGAGTCTTTCCTGCAGCACCACTAGGTAGAAGGAAAACATTTTCCTCTCCACTAAACGATTTCATCGTAAATACTTTTCAAAAATTCTTGCGAGATCTTGTTTTCATGAATACGCCACATAAGAGATCTTTGTCTTGTATTTCAGCATCTATAACTGGGTTATCAGGAGACAGATTTGGAGAATTCATGTCATTAAGCACATCTTCTTGATTAGCACAAGACAGTTTTGCGACAGGTACGCAGGTGAATTGATCGGCCAGGTGAAGTATGGAAAAGTTTCGGCATATGCTGGACATGAATAATTCAAGTCAATAACTTTTGTCTGTATAAACTGAGACGCAGAAGATTCTGACATGATGAAAGCTTCAAATGTTTGTTTAGAGCCAAGACGGTATCTTCACCCCATGATATGATTGAAGCAGTTGAACAACTTCACATTTCATTGAATAGTTCGCTGTCTGTTATCCTCATACTGATCGCTAATTGTTTGTTGACATCGTCTTCCAGTTCACAAGATCGAACAGCTTTTATTGAGTCCACTAATTCGACATTTCCGTGTCGATCAAAGAGAAGTTTGAAGGAGCTGTATCCTATTACGTGCTCACTTTCCATGTAATTGCATCAAAAGTAAGGAAACTTCTTCAATCTTGACAGAATGTTATTAATTAGAATTTCGGTAGAACTTCGAACTTACCGGGCGAAGGAGGAGGAGGAGGAAATTGCACCGCCGCAACATTCTTCGGAGCATCTGTCAAAACAAAAACAATTCATTAATCCTTCGATCAAGAGAATACAATTACATGAAATGACTGAATCTTATTCATTGACTTTTCATGATAATGACGAAATCATGCAGAAGGCATTCCAGTAGGTCCTATAACAGCTGAAAGTTTCCAATCTTGTCTCTTAAATGTTTTCCTCACGAGGAACTGTTGAAAATAAATTCTCACTGACCGATTAGGTCAGCTCCCGGAGTGCACAGTCACTTAACAATGGCTTGTGAGTAGAACGCGAACACAAATTCGCAAATTCACATTCATGCCTACGAAGTTCACATTTTGAGCATCTGATAACGAAATTTGAATCACTGAGATGTTCGGATGAACATTTATCTGCATTTAGAGCTATCTAACTAAGGTTAGTTCGCAGAGAATGAATCAAGTCGCTAGTTCTGGTTGGTCACCTTGTAACAGGTCACAGATCCGTCTGAAACAGAGGTCCAGGGACCGGTCCAAAACTTCCCGAAAATATAATGCAGAATGAGGTCTTTAAAAATAATTTCGTGTGGGTTCCTACCGGATCATTCGGATCATGATCCAATAACACGCATCGGATCGGCTGATATTCACGACGTTTTAATCGGATCAGATCCAGATAATGAGCATGAACCAATCCGATAACTTTCAAGGAGGTTTTCCATACCTGAACCAGTAACCTGTGATGCTATGTTAACTATGGTAGACAGTTTCATGAATTTATGTGTTATATTGAAGTATTAAACAGTGTCGGGCCACAGGGTTGCCATGGGGATTGATATTTGAATCCCCACCCCACCCCATACTCACAGAAAAGCCTGCGGGTATCCGCATAGAATCCCCACGCCCCTACAGGATAAGCCCCTGATTAATATGTTGCTCTTGTTCGTATAGAATGATTGATGTCCAATATCTCCATCTCAGTGGAACTTGTGCACATCATTCAACGATCTGAAGGCCGTATTTGACTCCAGAGATGTGGATTGGAGTCCTTGAAGACAGTCACCGACCTTCGTGTTGTAACTTTTATGACTTTTCCTTGCTATCTTCGGTATAGGCCTATTGATCTTTAAAATTGTAGCATCCTATTTCCTGATGAAAAAATAACCTTCTGCGGATACTAAATTGATTTATTACGATAACCAATATTTCGCCTTGCGGCTTTGTCAAGGTTACAATAAATAAAGCAGAGAGTGGTAAAAGGTGGGCCTATTTAAACAAACTTTGAGTACAGCTAGAAGAGAAACATTAACTTGGATGAACCCGTTACATGACAGTGTCTATATTTAGACCTTGACACCCGTTCATTAGGGAGCCTGCATGTTGCCGAATGTACATAGCTTCTAACGTGAGTCTCTTTTGAATAGTATTCAATCCACGATGCAGTATCGTCCATGAAATAGGCTGCGAACAATTGGGATGAGTCTGTAGATGTTGAAAGACAGCACTATTATTCTATGAGAGATGTTCTTTTATCCTTGACTTGATGCAACGAGCTGACTCGCCAATGTAAATAGCAATGTTCCGCCCTCCGAAACAAAAAATCCAATGCCATGATAGCTGCACAAGTTGCAAATTGAGCGATACAGGTAACTCGTGTCACTCAAAAAATATCATATATAAAATTGTGTGCAATACATGCGGTGCTATTTACATTGGCGAGTCAGCTCGTTGTATCAAGTCAAGGATAAAAGAACATCCCTCACAGAATAACAGTACTGTTTTTCAACATCTACAGACTCATCCCAATTGTTCGCAGCCTATTTCATGGACGATACTGCATCGTGGATTGAATACTATTCAAAAGAGACTCACGTTAGAAGCTATGTACATTCGGCATCATGCAGGCTCCCTAATGAACGGGTGTCAAGGTCTAAATATAGACACTGTCATGTAACGGGTTCATCCAAGTTAATGTTTCTCTTCTAGCTGTACTCAAAGTTTGTTTAAATAGGCCCACCTTTTACCACTCTCTGCTTTATTTATTGTAACCTTGACAAAGCCGCAAGGCGAAATATTGGTTATCGTAATAAATCAATTTAGTATCCGCAGAAGGTTATTTTTTCATCACGCTTCCATTCCGGATACGAAGATCACCTGATTTATTTGGAATCCTATTTCCTATCATTATTGAGCCTTGATTCTGACTTGCCACCTAGAAATTATTGTACCGAAAATTTAACTAAATGCTCGTTCAAGCAAGGAATAGAGCCCGCTATGCACACGTATTTGACTTACAAATTTACATTTGCCTGAATCATTTGGTTGCATTAGCAGATAGGTGTTCTTTGTCTACTCTATTAATTCGTAAGTTTTTGTCGTCTGCTACCAGCTCACACGTACAGTTTACATAGGATCTTCTCATTCCACTCATAATTCTTTAATGATTCAGGAGACATGACACCCTTTTTCCATAAAACTACCGTAACGCAGTTTACCGTGAACGTAATTCTATCTCGAAATGTTTCCTTTTCATAGTATGACGACATTGTCTTCATTTTTTTGCTTTTATAACAAATCGGTTATCGATCAGCTGTGTTTTTTCAAACTTCCTCTTTCACTCACTTTGGAGTTTTGGTTCACTTAACCTAGTTATTGACCATGTCGATCCTACTTCATTTTGCTACAAGATTATTTTATGGGTACAATTTTTGCATTACTGTTCCCTTAAAGGAATCACATTTGTGTAAAAATTCAACAACTATACATGTAGACTAAAGGAAACATGGCCTTATTAAAATGTTAAAATGCTTTCATACTTCGCTATTTTGAAATTTCGATGTTTCTTATATTCGCCTTTTACCGTTCGCTGTTATAACACTAAGCAACCAGTCTACATCAAGTAAAATCAAACCTAAGCTTACATTACATCATGTGTACATGTTATGCTTCTCATGAAATATATACACATTCATTTCAAAAGAACCATACTTAAATTCCTCGCTTTAGACAATCGTGATTAAGTACAAAATGTTTCACAAAAGCAAGCATGAATATTTATCAATATATCTATTGACATTTTAACTGTCAGTTTAAGTCCTGAAGGACCTTAACGTCCGCACAATATTTTCAGTCAGATGCTTTTCGTGAAGACTCCATCTTCTGTGCAAATAATTCTAAGTGCATGTATTTGGCTGTTTTGATAGATTATATACGAGTTTCATGTCTTCCATTTGTGAGAATATAATCCTGGGCTGTCCTGTAAGTTGGTATTAGGGGCTCCTAATGTGAGGATTTTTCATTCCTTTTGTTTCTTACAGTTCTGTTGCTTTCAAATAATGGGAAGTCCATCAACATACAAAGACAGTGTTGAACATAAATAAAAAATATTCATATGTTACTACCCTGCCAGTACTTCAAAATGGTCACTCTATCACAAAAAAGTCACCTGTCGAAAATTCGTATGTAGGCTTTTACTATATGTCTGCGGTCTACCAATGTGCATTATAGCCATCGTTTATTGCTCAGTGGATCATGCCAAGTTCATGTGTGAATATTTCCGTTTAATATTCGCTAATTGAATTAATGTAGCAATCATTGATAATTCTGTCTCCATCAATGCCGATAAAGAAGTAAAATATCAAAGCGAGTTTGGCCTTTATGCATCTCAAGTCTAGAATTGCTTCGCAGTAGAAATCGACTATATAGGCTTACACGTGGTAAAGGAAAAGCTTTGAATCAATCTAATCTACTATATATTATAAATATAGACTTCGATGAAAATCATCCTGATATTCTCAACCACCCATGTCACCGAATTATTGCACAAGAATTTGGAGGATGTTGACCCATTTGTGTATGGTGATGAAATGCAGCACAATGAAGTGTGCAGTTAAGTGGTGTGTTGTCGCATTGTTACTTATGACAATGCGGCTATTGTGTTACCGAGTCCCGAACTGTCAGTGACCGGCTCGGCTTGACTATCGTTCATGTGCTGTTTTCAATTCAAACTAACCCTTGGAAATAAATACTCAACATATTATTAAGGACGCCTATCAGATGAAAATTTAAGTTCTGACAAGTCGTGGACAAGTGAAAAATCTGAGCTTTCACTATAACTATGATTGCAATGCGAGTAGATGGCTTACAGTTGAATGATTTGGTGTGAGAAATCTTTATCACACTGTTCATGTATTCGACGAAAATCATTCAACATTTTCATGTGTCTTGCCTTGAGGGCTGGACCCAACAGGTCTTCTATATCGTAATTAGTTTAAAATCTAGATTAAGAATGATTAATCACATTTATCACGCAAGCTCAATTATATCACAAGTAATTTTATCTGAGCTATTTATACTATTAGAGTTAATATTTGTAAGTCTCCATTCGGCTCTGCAGTAAAGGAGACTTGCACAATTCTTCCACTTCAGACGTCCTTGACACATCTGAAACTATCATTATAAGTCATTCAAAATTATTGAGCGTGTGTTACTGATGTGAAAATGATCATCATTGATATTTCATGCATTTTAAGTGGTGAGATGGGTAGGCTGCGTGATACTTTGTAATTCAACATCGAAGTTGATTGTGTGATGTGATGTCAGTTCTGATTGCTTCTAGTGAATGTCAAAAATCATCAGAATCCCCACAGAAGCCCTATGGGAGCTGTGGGGATGGCCTCAATACCCATACCCATGGGTATCCCCACAGAATCCCCATACCCACGGCAACCCTGGGTCGGGCCAGAGACTTTTCCATTCTTTTCGCACCTCTACTAAATTTTCACAGACCTACTAATAACAGAGAATTGTGGCATCCTACTTCATGATCAAGCTGGGTGATCGCCGCTCTTATTAAACCTTGTCCAAGAACGCCCAATATCCTCCTAGAGATGTAGTCCTATATGTTTTATGCAATTTCCGCAAAGTTTGATATAACTACAACGCACTAATTCAAACGGAAGGTAATCACTTGTAACAAGAAAGATTTTCCGAAACCAACTGCGTTTGGTCATTGATGACCCTCGGAGAAGATCCTTCGCAAAGATCTGGTTACATGAGTTCGCAATAACCGTCATCAATCACTTCTGAGGAGCCATTTTTGTTGATATGTAAATTATTAAGTTGGCATATTGTTACCGAATCCATCGTTTCAACAACTACATGTGCTAAATGCATGTAACAAATGCAACCAAACGTCACTAATCCTACAACTAAACCAACTACAAAAACTTCACAACAAAAATTGTGTTACCAATTTAAGACAGGATCAGGTTCTAGTTGATATCAGGCGTTGACAAAAGGGTCACAAGAAATTGAAAAACTAATTCAGCAATGAATAGAGAGTAAAAGTTCTCATCAAAAGGGGTCGTGCACATATTACGTGATATCAAATTTACAAAATTTTACCCCCCCTTGTGATACGGCGTTATATATCCTGTGTAAAATACCTTTTCATGAAACAAAACGCAAGGAAAAGATTCGTGTATAAAGAATGACTTATTAAATTTTGGATGGCACCCTTATAAACAGTGTTCGTACGGCTTCCTGGAGGCAGAATTCACAAACTTTCACAAACATTCACAAGCTTTTTTCACTAACTTTCACAAACCCTTTATTCGCTAATTTAATGGGAAAGAAGCTATTTCGGCAAGAGAATGCCCACAAAAATTCAGCTACAATACATTTCTACCGAATTGTTATTCAAATTAATGCCGCCATTCATTAGAATTGCAACTAAATTCATTTCATGTATCGACGCATCATGAGAGAAATGTTGAAATAAAAAATCCTCCATACGTGCTTCCTTTTATATTCAAAAATATATAGAAGCATGTGATATTTACTGATAGAGAAACGAACAACAACTGACATAAACAAGGAAGTCAATATCTCCTGATAGGAAAACAAGAATTGAAAAAGTACGCAGGTATATAAAACATAATTAGGCTACATCTAAAAAATATTTAATCGAGCTATCTCGATTGCATAAATGAAACATGCCGTATGCATAATACATTCATAATAGCTGATGTCAAAATAGGTCTATATGCTTCTTCTTAAATAACTACTAACGAACAATAAGATGGATAATCACTGCTAAAAACACGTGTTCAAATCTGAGAAAAAACGATCTAAAAACGCTCGCGAAAGTTTATTGGATCTCCAAATTTCTTGGGGTTCTGAACTTGCATCTTAAACTTGATCCATTGTCAGTTCGATGGCTAATTTCGTCATGTACCTAGCTCTGTCGACATGCTTGATTCAACCTAGTTCAGAGGCCGCATTACCGAAGTTTGGTGTCAGTGCGCATATTGCTAGGTTTTATGAGAATCAGTACTTTGGATTTCCGAACTCGTCCGTGATTTTTGATAATTTTTACCAATAGTTTCTGTTGATCCAGTTTCTGATTCTTCAGCCGAACACAGGAATGCAGTGTCCAATGCAGACTTCAGCATAACTCCAGCATTGTCAGGGACAAGCGGGATATTGAAGATGACGAATTCGGATCGCGACGGCGGAGCATGGTTGCGTCTTTTGAGCGCCGATGAATCAAAGGGAAGATACTTTTTCTAGGTTGCTGACAACTACCACAAAGATGCCAACCAATACAAGTATTCTTAAGTTTCTGTGCGTCACTTTCGCAAACTTCATTATTCAATAGTAGGCCCATTATTCATTGTTTTCGTTCCAACATCGTCTTCCTTGCAGACTTTCCATTTTCAGGCTTTGTGACATCAATTTTTGCCATATTCACAACAAGTTTCAATGTCTCCAGCGTCTTGTCCGATCATGTCAACAACTTCTTGATGAAAACTTCTGCATTAATTCTAGTCAGAGATGTCAATGTGGCTTGCAAGACATAAATCAAAGGTTCTCTTCTTCGGAGCTTCAGCAAGAATGCCTCACAGCACTTGCGATCCGCTTGCATCGGTCAATTGACTGAATAGTACCTTGAATTCTTCCTGTGATGGAAGATATTAGAGAAAATGCTGCTGAAAGTTTACTCATAGATCCGAAGTTCGAAGTAAGGCTGGCTAAAGGCTTAACCACCGCGAGGAAGCAAGCCGAAAAGTATACCATGTGGTGATACCTGTTGGCACTTCATCGAGGACATGACGAGAAGAGTACGGCGCGCACTCCAATATTTAAGAAGAGAATGTGGATCTGCTATGAACTGCTTGACGTCCACACCACATTGTATTTTCTCGCAAAAAGCATAATCCAAGTTTCAAGAACGGGGTTCGAAACTGAATTTTGTTTACCTCAGTAGTTCTGATTCAAGTGACGTGGTCGCGCTTGGTCAGTCAATCCCAGATTTACTTGAAAATTCTTTTATGAACTTTGTAAAATTTGGTCATATTTCATTATTTTATGGTGGATCCTTAACTTTTATGACTGGGAAGCCTGACTTCATCATGTTCAAAATCTAAAAAGTAAATCATCAGCAGAAATTTAACTTTGCTATTCCAAAAATTCACAAACTTTTCTGAAAAATCGTGAAATTTACAAACTTTCAAGGGCCTTGAACTTTCTTTTCAAAATTCACAAACTTTTACAAACTTTCACAAGCCGTACGAGCCCTGTATAAATATACATATACTTTACCTAATTGACCCCTATCAGCATATGATGGGAAAACAAAAAGCAATTGAGTGATTTTTAACAAGAAAACTTGTTGAAGTATTGACAAAACCACATGCTTTAAAGTTCATTTGTGACAGCGATGCAAAGCACAACGGTAGGGGTATCAATTCGAAGAAAACATTGAGTCTATGATTTTCTTAGAAATTTCAGTTGTTCGTGAAGACTCGCTTGTTTGTTCCAAGTGCAAACTGAGCCTTTTTTGTTCCACATCCTGCATCCGTTTCCGGCTTTCCGCGTTTCAGAAATCTCCATTTCCACTTGGTCAATATCTCTTTTCAGCTCTTTTGACGTGTCTTTTGAAGACGTTCAAAGTTTCTTGCAGGGAGGACTCTTGAGGAAGGCGCTTCTGTTCGCCGCGGCCAATTTCGTTCACTCTTTCCTAAGTTCGAACCAGCAGATTGAACGTCACTCAATAAGGACTTCGGTGGATTGTACGACTCAAAGTCTGACCCATCGAATCGATCTCTTACAAATCTCACGGAGTCGTACAAAATTGGTCTTATCTTGCTCTGTTGGACTGTTTCAGCAGTTTTCATTACAGAAAAACCGCGCTCAACGTCCTGTGAGTTACAACCAATAACTAAGATTCTGCGAGTTCCATTGATTTTGGGTGGTTTGAATGATCAGACGTTGTCATGGATCGGCGGAAAATATCAATCAAAGTATCATCGGGATGCTGAGCCTGAAGTTCGCATAATTCATCAACCATTGTAATAGCATGAACATTGAATGCCTTTGCCAGCTCAGCAAACTTCTTCTTCCCCGACTGTGTGACCTCAGAGAGTTTTAATTACGTGACAGCCTCGAGTTATACTAAACTGTAGAAAACTCTGAAACCGCTTCAAGATCCGAGCATATTATAACTCCTCATTGTAAGAATTCCACAACGTTTGAACATCACTTAAGTTTTGATCACTTAATTCTTGTAACTTACACTTCACATGCTCGCGCGTCTCAGAGAAAAATATATCTGTGATGATTTATCTTGACATGTACAGGATGTTCAAGTGAAATAGGATATGCTGTCAAATAGGCTTAGAATTAGATAACATAGCGCTTCTAATACTTTGGATTTTGTTCAGATGCAGAAACCTGAAGATAGAAGACTCCATTCGATACATAGATCGGTAAATTATACTAAGAAATGCCGACTTATGAAAAAACTTTGTCTTCTTTTGATTAACATCTACAAGTACTTTAATAAAGAACAAATTCGTTGCAGTCTTAAAAAATAGCGCAGAAACCACGGAAAAGGCAAAAAAGTAGCGCAATGAGCGCAGCAAAGCAAAAATAGCGCACCTGTGGTCACTATGAGCTTGGGAGATGTGAACGCATCAACAATCCTAGAAAAATGTCATCAGCATTGATTTGATGGATAAAGAATCATTGAAGAATCTTCGCAACTCACAAGACATTAGCAGTAGCATGACAATGTTACATGGTATTTTTTAGACTTTGGAAAGAGCCAAGTAAATTGGTAGAATTTATCTGTAATTGCTAATTAGTGCAATATATTTCTGCTACTCTCCGTAGCTAACATCAGGCAGTAAGTGAATGATTTACGGAATAAAATTTGAAATTCACATCAAGAGATGTATAAAAAAGGATATACAAAATATACAAAACTATGGCAAGAGAAGGAGCTATGCGGCAGGTATTAAAGGGTTCTCTGTTACTCTCTTATTCCACAGCAATCAGATTTCATTCACATCCTATTTCTTCCCTTTTTTCTTCCTGTCAGGTCATTTACTATAAATGCTATTGGTACTATGTAACCCTTCACTACCTGCCGCATAGCTCCTTCTCTTGCCATAGTTTTGTACATCTTTTTTATACATCTCTTGATGTGAATTTCAAATTCATTCTGCAAATCATTCACTTACTGCCTGATGAGAGCTACGGAGAGTAGCAGAAATATATTGCACTAATTAGCAATTACAGATAAATTCTACCAATTTACTTGGCTCTTTCCAAAGTCTAAAAAATGAAATGACTAGCCAAAGAATATTCCCAACTGTTGTATAGGCAAGAGCTCTGCGTTGGTGAATGATGGTGGCCAATAAAAAAGGAAAAAAACCGAGACTGACCCAACAGAGATTGGAAAAGCGACCATAGGGTCCGCGTAGACGTGCGAAAGTTTCTGCATGGGAAGATGGTAAAGGATCAAAAACTTAATTATTTTTACAAAATAAGTTTAATTAATGACAAATTTCCAGTAGGCCATTCGAGATCAGGAGATCACTCTGATGGACTGACCGAGGCGCATTCTTGATCCCAAACCCAATTGGGACATCTGAAGCGTATAGTTACTGCTCCTCCATCAAATAGGAAGGACTTAATTGATAATTATAAGCTGCTACAGAAATGGTTTAGTAATCCAAGAATCAAGGACAGATTAACAGTTGACTCCATGCCTATGGGAGTCGAAGATGATAATCGATGCCAACACAGGCCATATTTATTCCTTGCGCTTGATAAATAGCTTGTTGTGTTTTATATCATTTGCAATTCTGATTGAAAAAAGTTAATAGTTTCTTCTTGTAGAAGAAAAGCTCTGATTTGCATCACAAATACGGCATTTTCATGGGTGTGTGTCTAAGAAATTGACCAGCATTGTAGGTGATCATCTCCAATATCAGGATATCACCGATTACTATAGACGTCCTAAGCTAAGCATCATTTTGAAAGCTAAATCATGGTAAAGTCCTTCATACGCCAATAATGTGCCTTCTGAAATATCAAATCATGGCACGGAGAATGTGCAGATCCGCAGAATATCCTCGATCTCCGCAGGCGACGGCGGAGGATCGGATCTCAATCTAGAAACTTCGCGGAGAATGCGGAGATCCGCAGGATATCCTTGATCTCCGCAGGCGACGGCGGAGGAACGGATCTCAGTCTAGAAAATTCGCAGAGAATGTGCAGATCCGACAGATATCCTCGATCTCCACAGGCGACAGCGGAGGAACGTATCTCAGTCTAAATACTTCAAGGAGAATGCGCAGATCCGCAGGATATCCTCGATCTCCACAGGCGACGGCGTAGGATCGGATCTCAGTCTAAAAACTTCAAGGAGAATGCACAGATCCGCAGAATATCCTCGATCTCCGCAGGCGACGGCGGGGGATCGGATCTCAGTCTAAAAACTTCGCGGAGAATGTGCACATCCGGAGGATATCCTCGATCTCCGCAGGCGACGGCGGAGGATCGGATCTCAGTCTAGAAAATTCGCGGAGAATGCGCAGATCCGCAGGATATCCTCGATCTCCGCAGGCGACGGCGGAGGATCGGATCTCAGTCTAGAAAATTCGCGGAGAATGCGCAGAGCCGCAGGATATCCTCGATCTCCGCAGGCGACGGCGGAGGAACGGATCTCAATCTGAAAACTTCGCGGAGAATGCGCAGATCCGACAGGTATCCTGTGGTTACTTTAAAGAATTCATTCCCCCAATGCACATGAAGGCTGCAGTACAACAGAACTTACTCTGTAGATGAAGGAGGGTGCTTTGGAGTCTCTGACAATTGGCCTCAATATTCTTTCTCTTGGTTTTTTCCTTGTTCAGACTTTTCTGCAGTCGTCCATTTAATAGCTGAAGTTCTTCCAACTTTGACCTCACAGTTGAGAGCTTGTATCGAGCGTCAGCTTCCATTCTTTCAAGTAGTTTGTATTCCGATAATAACTTGGAATACTTCCGTTCAAAACTGATCAACAAATCATTTGATATCTCATCTGAAAGAAATATAAAAAGACATTAACGATAGCCTGGGATGGCCGGATAATTCCAAAAACACGTATGTTTATGTAGTCATTGCATCACATGAATGAAAGGACACACGTGTAGAACAGCAGTTTTATTTCGGATGGATAAGACCGACAGAACATTTTGTTGATTTTAGAAATGAAGGCTCGCAAATGATGAGTGATATAAGGGAATTTCATGATTTGCGATCGGGAATAATCCTTGACTAACAGACATATTTTCAGGATTTGAAATGAGGCAAGTAACTTGTCATCAGCCAGTGAGTGATTTACAGCATGGAAATTTTAAGTTCACATCAAGAGATAAATCAAAAAGATGTACAAAATTCACATATTCACGAATTCACTGTATATCTCTATAATTACGAGCTATCATTGCGAACATACGCAAATGCAACACGATGTTTTACTGCAGAGTTTTCTACAAAGGATTTCATATCTTCGCACAGCAGAGGTATCTACGGAGACGGGATGGACTTTAAATCATATTCAATATTCAACTTGGTTCTCATTTCTCTAAAATGGAATGACGAGCAGCGTCCTTTTCAAGTTTCAGCTTTTTGACTTGAAGTATCTTCAGCTCGTTCTTTTTTCTGCCATTCTCTGAATATGTCTCGAATGCTCCTAGCTTCGATCGCTGCTCGGTACTGACCTGCAGTTTTTGTTACTTTAACTTTGTTCGGAGTTTAATGAAGATGAAAATTGTTGATACTAACATTCTAAAACTTAGTAATTTAGTTGGACCGACTTCCTGCAGAATTTGATAATTTCTTTAAAAACGATTTATTGTTTCCACTGGCCAAGCTTGTTCTCAAAGACGGATACATTAAGACTGACATGACGGTAAACCAACTGAACTGAAATCATGATAGATCACTTTTAGTTATCAAGTTCTATAAAATTCCGTGTTTTCCAGGCTTTCTCAGCTTCCCTGTCCCGCGGCAACTCTGTCTCACGAACCAATATTCTTAACATTCACGACACTGCTTTACATCGCAAGAATTAACTTAAAGTAGGTACACTGCATTGTAGCTTTGATGTTAAGTTTTATGGAATTTTTCAAAACTTAAAAATTCCATTTTCAGTTGAAAAGTGCTCACAAATTGTCTTCTATCGTCAGTGTATCGGTTCATGTTGAAATGTTCACAGAAATGTGGGCAATGCTATTCTTGCTTGAATAGCTCCTACACGAAAATGTGTAAAATGAGCGTTCGTGCTATCTGAGAGTTCAATGCAATGAGATGAATTCGGTTTTAACCACATAATGTAGGCGCAATAAGTGGTTTTTAGCACAAACGAAGTGAAATCACATCTCTCACTTAAACGTGATTCCATTGATGCAGTCGTGTGTTGTGTATGAATTTTCATCCAAGTGGCCAATATATTGGTGAAACTAAATGTCGACTTCAACAGCGGATTGATGACCATAAAAAGCATCTAGCACCAATTAAGGAGCACTTACATGTAATGCAGTTAAGCATCCAAAAACTGCATTGGATTGAGTTACAGCCAACTATGTTTCCGTCCCACACAATTATCTCGTATTTCACAATGAAATTTCTAGGATTCTTTATCACATGTTGGATTTCTATTCTTACACAGTGAAATTTCTAGGATTCTTTATCACATGTTGGATTTCTATTCTTACACAGTGAAATTTCTAGGATTCTGTATCACATGTTGGATTTCTATTCCTACACAGTGAAATTTCTAGGATTCTTTATCACATGTTGGATTTCTATTCTTACACAGTGAAATTTCTAGGATTCTGTATCACATGTTGGATTTCTATTCTTACACAGTGAAATTTCTAGGATTCTTTATCACATGTTGGATTTCTATTCCTACACAGTGAAATTTCTAGGATTCTGTATCACATGTTGGATTTCTATTCTTACACAGTGAAATTTCTAGGATTCTTTATCACATGTTGGATTTCTATTCTTACACAGTGAAATTTCTAGGATTCTTTATCACATGTTGGATTTCTATTATTACAAAGTGAAATTTCTAGGATTCTTTATCACATGTTGGATTTCTATTCCTACACAGTGAAATTTCTAGGATTCTTTATCACATGTTGGATTTCTATTCCTACACAGTGAAATTTCTAGGATTCTTTATCACATGTTGGATTTCTATTCCTACACAGTGAAATTTCTAGGATTCTTTATCACATGTTGGATTTCTATTCTTACACAGTGAAATTTCTAGGATTCTTTATCACATGTTGGATTTCTATTCCTACACAGTGAAATTTCTAGGATTCTTTATCACATGTTGGATTTCTATTCCTACACAGTGAAATTTCTAGGATTTCTAGGTCCGTTTCCTTTTTTCAACTGAGGATGCAACTCAATATTCAATTATTCTACTTACAAAGTGTTAACAACTCACCTTCATGAGCCGGATCCTCTTCCACCTTTAACGACAGCGAGCGGACACGGCAGCACTCGATGTTGACCAGCTGCCCTTCCTCTTCATTGTCACCAATTCGCCTTTTACATCCCATACAAACGTACGTGTGACGGGAGAGTTCACACCTTTCCATTCCAGAGACAATGGAGAGAGCAAACGTGAAGTCTTGGAATGAAGCTTTCCCCACGGTAGCGGGAAATGTGAAAGTTTGATGTCCAATCTTCACTTCAAACTTCGGCCTGGTCACCAAAACTTCAGCGTCTTTACAGTCAATCAGCTCGTCGCCCACAACAATTCGTCCTTTGGATTTAACGAAGAAATTCTCTTCCTCAAATTGCTTCATGACATTCTTCAGCTGAGATGTCACGGATCCGTCTGATGCATTCACCATCTTGTGATTGCCGTTCGAGATCTTGACAGGGATTGTCTTCACGGCTGTGATCATCCCATTTTCAGGAATCTTCAGCTGCCGAATGGTCTTGCTAATATCAATAATCCTTCCATTGAATGAGAAAGTCATTCCAGCAGAGTTTGGGATAATGTATTTGAGTCGATCACGCGGACTCACGCGGTAATGTTTGTATCGGCCATTCAATACCACATAAATGTTTCTTGTTGGAGTTGGCGTGGGGAGGTCTGAAAGGACGAGCGCCAACTCCACCTTCTTCGAGCCATCTTTACTCTCTCCCACATCCCGGAGAGTAAAATCCAGATCATACTCCTCGGCCCTGTCCTCGGATTTGAAGACATAATGGCCAAAAATGCCAAAGTATTTTTTCCAACTCTGCAGCACTTCGCTCAAAGGTGTCTCAGGTGAAAATGTAAAAATCTTGTCATGTTCATCATTTTCAGCAAAGATAACTACCTTCCAAGTTCCTGCAAAGAAAGGATTGCTCAAAGTCAGTGAGCTCATTTCATAGAATCAGTTTGTCAGAGTAGGAATGAAATCCATATTTTGCAAAATTCATTCAAGGAGCTTCGGATACCACCGGCTTCAAAACTAGCAATCCCTGACTTTTCCTGGATTCATTCGTCGACAATCCTATCCATGACTTTTGGACACCCTCGACAATTCTATCCCTGATTCCTGAATTAAAAGCTACCTGATTGCATATCCTTGGCTTTTATATTAGCATCTTGTATTTTGATTTGGAGAATCTATCACCAAAACTAAATGATTGAGTTCAGTTAGACGTTGCGTGTTTTGCTGTCGGTCACTATTAATCATGTTGTTGACTATGACCAGTTCGACGTTGTGGTTGACATCCGTTTCTGATAGCATCTGTATACAGCAAATCGTCGAAGTCTTATAAAAAGGCTACAAAAGAAACCAAAAAAACATTAGATGTCACAGGTGGTCAAAATGAAAAATAATCAAACAAAAAGTATACCAGATATGAGATTCTGCAGGATGATTGGGTGTGGTCAGCTATATAGCCCCATAAAATTTTTCCAAAATCCTACTAGTAGTTTCGAAAAAAATGAAAAAAACTACTTTTTTTCAATATTCTGTCAATGATAAAAAAATATACCAAGAACCGAACGTGTATAGATATTTCCTAAATACATTCAAAGGTTTGCAAACCAATGTTGAAAGATATTGCTCGAGCAGTTACCTCACAAAAAGTAGCTGCGGTCATAAATTGTGTATTTTTCATATGAGTAGTATGACACGTTTGAAATGTAACTTCAAAAATATACCAAAGCTCTAATAAAAAGGCAGAGCTTAGAATGACCTAAATTGCTTATTACTCGAGCCCCCACTCACCTGCACGCGCAGATTTCGCGCCCGTAGAACCCTTTCATAACAAGTAGTAAAATCAGTAGTATATTTCAGCGTCCTAGAAAAGCAATATAGTGAAATATACCCGAATTGGTCTCATCATCATGAGACCATTATAAACAACAATTTCAATTCCAGAGAAATCTACGAGCACTTCAAGGGATTTTGCAAATAAAAGATAAGCACTTTGGTGGTGTTGGACTATCATTCATACAAAGATGGCGCTGACCAATTGATAGCAGGATCGAGGATTTTTCGTGCAAACGATAGCTATCCTTTACTGTTCCTTCGAAAAACTGGATGCATCACTGTTGAACTAATTTTTGATCTGTAAAATGAATGACTGCATTTCATCGAGCAAGACTTCATCAAGTCAGTTGCAGACCAGATGGCAGCAGAAAATATTCAGCATGAAGAACTCTAAAGTTCTGACTCAAACCAAAAGTGCTTTCCCACAAGATCGTCTCGTCGATCAATCATCTAACTCTCAAAATTCAACGTCGACAGGGCCAAGGAAATGCCGTTCCTTTAAATGTGGCAAGTCTACCAGAAATAAATGTCAAACTTGCAGTGCGTTCATTTCACATAGTTTCAGTTATTCACTGAAAATTCTGCTATAATTCCGATTGAGACACAGTTACAAAGACTATGCATAGTTCAGTGATGTTCAGTTCAGTTGAATTCCGATTGAGACACAGTTACAAAGACTATGCATAGTTCAGTGATGTTCAGTTCAGTTGAATTCCGATTGAGACACAGTTACAAAGACTATGCATAGTTCAGTGATGTTCAGTTCAGTTGAATTCCGATTGAGACATTGTTACAAAGACTATGCATAGTTCAGTGATGTTCAGTTCAGTTGAATTCCGATTGAGACATTGTTACAAAGACTATGCATAGTTCAGTGATGTTCAGTTCAGTTGAATTCCGATTGAGACATAGTTCCAAAGACTATGCATAGTTCAGTGATGTTCAGTTCAGTTGAATTCCGATTGAGACATCGTTACAAAGACTATGCATAGTTCAGTGATGTTCAGTTCAGTTGAATTCCGATTGAGACATCGTTACAAAGACTATGCATAGTTCAGTGATGTTCAGTTCAGTTGAATTCCGATTGAGACATTGTTACAAAGACTATGCATAGTTCAGTGATGTTCAGTTCAGTTGAATTCCGATTGAGACATTGTTACAAAGACTATGCATAGTTCAGTGATGTTCAGTTCAGTTGAATTCCGATTGAGACATAGTTCCAAAGACTATGCATAGTTCAGTGATGTTCAGTTCAGTTGAATTCCGATTGAGACATAGTTACAAAGACTATGCATAGTTCAGTGATGTTCAATTCAGTTGAATTCCGATTGAGACATAGTTCCAAAGACTATGCATAGTTCAGTGATGTTCAGTTCAGTTGAATTCCGATTGAGACATTGTTACAAAGACTATATTATGTGATTGAAATAGCGTGCTTTCCAAAATTGAAGTAAAAATCTCGGTCGTTGGTTAATTTCTATAGGATCACTTTTAATGACGTTCAATTGTCCACTACACAATCAATACCGGTATAAATATTAACATCAAAAAATGTGACGACGCTTACCAGATGTTGCCATTTCTCCAAAAGAAAAAGTCTTCCAAAATCTGATCCTGGAAAGCAAAAATGTAAAATTTACTCGATGTTTAAATAAAGAGCCTTCTATTGGAAACATTAAGAATATCATGTTGGAATAGGATTATAAGATTCCGAAATCTTCAGACATTTTTAAATATAGCAATCTGGTAATACAGGAGTTGAGCGTGGATTGAAGGTTCGAAATCGATTTTGATGCCTTGAACAAAGACAATGGCTTGACAGCCTCACTGGATTTCATGAAGCTTAAGCTTGAAAAGGATTAAATTCAAGTCTGCCAAGATAGGTATAAGGACTTCAAACAGTGCAGGCGTTTAAAGCCAAAACTTTTTAAATATCTCTCCAAATTCAATGTAGCTTCACACAAACAATAACAAAGAATGACTTTACCCCAGTATATACCAGATTTCACGCAATTCCGAATATTAGCAAAAGTACATTAAAAAACCACGGTTAACAGAGTAAGCGAAATCCTAAACTAGCCAACACTTTTCTCCTCGGGATCCAATCAGCCGGAACTAGCCATAGAGCAGCCCTCCTCTGGCTCTCATTCCGAAGATATCGACCTCTCAGTCAAAGCGCACTGAAGTTATACTAAAGTTTTTGACTGTTAGTAAAAACTAAATGTTAAAAACTACTGTTTTAATTTAGTATTCGACGGCAAGTATAACTACCAGCAGAAAACTGAAGCAGGTTTCCTAGAAAGGAAGGGTTATATGCAACCTTAATATCGAAATGTCACATCACAGAATTAGACAACTTGCTCCTTCTCGAATGGATAATTCGTGTATCGCTTGCTATTGGAAATGGCAAACAATAAGGTGTCAGCAGAAGACACGAGAGCCAGTGACAGATGCGTGCGTGCTGTGATATCACGTCACACACACCAAAACACGCATCGATGCCTGGCTTCGATTCAATGTATGCACTATACAGTGAGAAATGCCGAGGAGAGGATGTGAAATCATCAAGTGAGCTAATTTTCGTACGCCTGCTACTTTCTTTAATAATGATCGGAAGGGCCAACATTATGGAGAGATAGCTTGTTCGCAATCATCTGAATTCTTCGATTCTGAAGGAATTTTGGCAATCGAAGCACTTTGCTGGAACTCACATTAATCCGCAAGCGACGCACGACTTTTTCCTATCTCTGTAAGGTATTAGGAATTCTTTTTGCCCACTTAATAGGTTCCTCGATGCGCCGGCGATTTCGTATTAATCACACTTCTAGCAAACCGAAGCAGATAAACAAAATATTTCATTCTGTGGTTCCACCCTAAAACCAACTTCTAGCGGTCTTCCCTTTCTGACGTGCCTGACACACCGAGGCTAGTCTAATTCATCTTACGTAAGATTCCTACATCTTGCCGGACAATTGCTCATAGTTGCAATATTGTCCGGTAAGGCCATGCAATTCCAATGGAAGGAAAATGCCCAATATATGTCCGCTACCACAGATGTTTCAGCGATTCATCAATCACATTGAATTCAGCATTGTCGTTGTAGGCAATGATGTAATGGCTAAAACGAATCGCAATGCAAATTTCTCCAGAATGAGATCATTTGTGATTTTTACCTTTCCATTGGTCCGACATTTGCATCCACCCATCGTCTATTGGTGTTGATGTAAAGCATGGATTCAATGCATTCAAGTGCGTAGATGAAACATTTATATGGGTCCTGTGATCATGTGACTTCACATGCAAAATTACACTGGCAGAGATTCGTCGGAAGATTTGTGTGTAAGTCACAGGATATCATTTACTTTTAGAATGAGCGAGATTTTTATGCACATGCTTCGTCCTCTGGTAAATTTCATGCATTATATCAGCATCCTACGATCATCGTGACATTAAATTTGATTGGAATTTGAAATCCTAATCAACAATTGCTGAAAGAATTACTTCTTCAAGTTGCATCACATGCTGTGATGTCCATCCATGATGAAAAAAAGATTGACATTTTGGATGAAAATATTCAAAAATTTTATTCTGTCATTTTCACTAGAAGGTGTGTCAATTGATGAAATTGACATACTAATAATCATAATGAAATTCACATTATCAACAAATTCTCCTTACTTACCCAGCCACTATTTTTTGAAATGCTAGTTGATGAAACATAGGCCAAATGCAACCTGTAGTCGGGAGAGATTTGATTAATGTGAAATGAAACTTCCACTGCTAGGAAGTTTGAATTTAATGTTCCATGTCATATTCAACACAAAGTTGTTTAACATAGTTCGAGTCACTCATTTCATTTGTGAATGTGCATTGTACAATGACATCGGGCTGCACGTCGCACCATTCTTTGTAGATATCTCGAAGCAAGATTTCTATGTAATGCTAGAAACTTTGGAAATAGGTGAAATTGTGACATTAACCAAGTACATAAATAGTGCAAATAGCATCAGAAGAGATAAATTGTGTCAGCGACCACTGACATCGTGATAAGTATTCAGATGCATTAATGATTCTGATAGCGCAACATATCGTTCAATGCGAATTACAAAGACGAACAGCAAACCGAGGTCCGGAACGTATCTGACAATGTCACGCTTCTCATTAATCGATCCTATTACAGGTAAGACGATGCGAATTGCTGAACTTTCTAATGATCACAATATGATATTATTGTTTCATGCATGTATATCACCTCTCGTTCCGGACGTTTTGATAAGTAGAATTTAATAATTATGAACTTAAATAATTGCTGGCGTGCGTTATTAATTTGGAATACCCCAGTGTGAAAGCCAAAGTCGGCCGGAAGTCGGTCTGACTTCCGCCGGTTGGCATGAGTCGGCATAATTTTTTAATTTCGAAATCTAGTACTTTTGAGTAAAGAAATCATGATAAAACAAAGTAAATGATGCTCACAGTTGAATCTAGACAGTTTGTGATTGATCTTTTATCAGTGTATAGATTTTTATTATGTTGGCAAAAGTTGGCATGCCAAGCTGGCGCATAAGTTGGCAACCGAAATTGGTCCCACTTCCCTCAGAGATTGGCAACACAATTAGTAGTTCTGCTTACTTCTGTGTTGTCGTTGGTTTGGTATTACATATTTTTACCTGTTTATGAATTGTTTCCATTGTAGGCTATATATGCAAATAAGGTGGAGAAGTAATGCATTCTTTCACCACAATTGGAATAATTTTCAATTGCGATTATGTGATGCATTGATTAAACTTTCAGAATAAATTATTTGCATATCACCTAAGCCTACCGGAGTTCCGGTACTATTTTTAACAAATGCATCATTTTGGTCTCTTCGGGTACCAGTTGGACCTACTTCATTATTAAGTGCTATCGATATCAGTAAGCCCTAATTAGGCCTAATTTTTATTGCGTTATTAGGATCTTTTTAATTCATACTTAACAATAATTTGTAGACCTGCATTTATGGATAATACTCATTACTATTGATATTGATCATATTGATTTTGTGTTACCGATGTTTCCTTATAATTCGTCATAATCGCTTTCGAATTTCAAAAGTAAGGCAAAAAGCCTGAGGACTCGTCACTTTCTCGTTTCTTCTCTTTCTACTCACTTATCTTCCTCTTCCATTTCTTGTCTCTCCTCAGCTCACTTCTCTTCTTTATCTTCTTGTTCTCTCCCTCTCTTCGTCATATCTCTTCTGTCGTTCATCTTCTCTCTTTCTCTCTCCCTCACTCACTTCTTGCTGTCTATTTCCTAAATAGTTTTGTAAACTCTACTTATGTTCATCTTCGAAAACAAATTGATCTTTATGCATATCCTGCGTAAAAATGCATCAAAAATTTCTCCCCATAAATTTCCTAAAAATTTGATTCATGAAATCATAATTATTTCGCATGATATGATATACTATTATGAAATCAAAATTTTGCGTCTGCACTTTTTTGCATTTATTGCAATTGCAATAGTTCAATATCAGAAGAACGCACTCCAGTTGATCCTTTTTATGTAGGCCTATGTCTTCCGACGCAAACCTCACATTTCATTACTGAAGGAGAACTGCGCGCGCAAATTATTTCCATACGCCCACCCAGGCTATATTTAGCGACCTTCAATCGACGCGCCTCATTCACATGACAATGACAGGGAGAAAAGATATCGCTCGCGGACATCATTTCATGTTACTTGTGCTCCGCGAGTAAAGGAGAATCGCGCGCACAAAATATTTCCGTGTTCCCGCCTGGGCTACTGATATTTAGCGACCTTCAATCGGCGTGTCTCAATCATCACATGACAGCGAGAAAGGATGCAGAGGTCATGGAGTCATTCATATTCTACTTGCGCAGCGCATCGGTCTTAGATTCGTGTCCTGTGAAACAGTTTACTGCCTACGATCAAAAGTACTACCCAACTTTTTAAAACGATGCCTTGATCACCATTTGCTTCTTTGGACATACAGAGGAAATTCAAATCTGCTACCGCTGTTCGACCTTCACAATCAATTCGCAGAAGTCATTTATGGATCTTTTCAAGTTGCAGATATAGGCAGTTGCCGTGATTAAACTTCTGCCTTTGTCATCTTACAAAACATTTTGTGATTTGATTCACTCTTCATATTTAGCGACTTTATCTCCGACATTGTTCGCTGACAGAAACAGATCTTTGAAAATCATCTCATGATCGGCATTCTCACGTAGTCGGGACCCTGATGCATATGATCTCAAAATGTGTTCCAATGATTGATATCGTCAATGGCCTGAACTTGCAGGTGAGATGTCTAATTTCTTTTCTGCACATGTAGGGGTTGCTGAAAATAAATGATCAACTGCATAAGTTATATTTCACGAAATTATTTTTATATATAGTTTTGAATAAGCAGAATTACCCAGGTGTAAGTGATCTTTCTCTTTATTATGCAAGATGGCATTTACATGCCATCATGACATCATTTTGCAAAAAAAGAAAGATCGCTTGCACCTGGGTCCGTCATCTTGTCAAAACTAACTGCATATGACTCAATCTCTGCTCGGCATTATTATATAGATGCTGAAGCTTACCAAATAGTTTTGGAATGAAATATCTATTCATCTATCGTGCGCCAGCTGTCAATGAGTCTGCTTATATCTTGACAACTTTCAAATAGTCCTATTCGTTAAATATTAAAACATAATAGCCTAATTTTAATGAAAAGACAAATAATGAGAAGTTATTGATTTCAAATTTCAAGAAATTATATTGATGATTGTATTGGTGCGATTGGGTAATATGCAAGTTAGAGTGCGATGCGGTTAATGGATATTCAAAAAACAAAACTTCCATATTTAAATTCTCATGCATGGATTCTGTCTGAATCTTTGTGAACTTCGTATTTTATTCGATATGACGAAACCAAAGTGTTGGACGGAACAGTGCAATTTAAAAATAGAAAATATTTACATGTGAAATATATAGTGCATGTACAGTAAAATCATGAAACTCCGTACTTGATCAACATTCAATGAAATCATTGCCCTGAATGTCTGCGTATTTGATAAAATCGCGAGATGTTCGACACTGCTCCTTTCAGCAAGTTGTCAGTTTATCGACGAAAATTTGGATAATTTAATAGAGATATTTAATAACTACATAGCTTCCCTTGGATATATGATTTTGTGATCTTTTGAATGTACTCCGTTCTCGAATGGTGCAAATGGGAAGCTGTGCTTCTTTAGGTTGGATGTAAAGACTATCTCTAGAAAATTTCTATTCCTAGCTGTCATTGACGATGACATTATCTTAAAACTGAGTAATTATATCATTTTATGATTCTTGTTTGGAGCATTCGAAACTACAATATCTAATTTTCCGTATTATTGTGTTTGGTGTTTGCATAGTTTATTTCTCATGTACATGTTTAACATTTGTCTTTTTTTTATCCTCCTTCATTTAGTTGTCTACCTATATTTCTTCCTTGTTTTCGTTGTCTGAGTGTATAGTCAATTAGTATTACGCAATGTCTGTTGCTGTCTATGACCTCCTTTGCGGAGCGAGCGCAATCTGTATTTTGTGTCTGTTTGCCAAGATTTCCCGTGTGTTTGGCCTTGCCACTCGCATCACATACTTGCTCACCTGTATTTGTTCTCCCCCTCTTATTTGCTCATGTTCAATTCACGCGGACCAATGTGTGATACTGCTTTTGGTGTGTGACGCACATTCTGACTCGCAAAAAGTTTGAATCGTATACGAATCGTGCAGCTGTGTGCCGCATGGAGTAGTATTCCTAGTTTCGGTATGTCCTCTCTGTAATTATGCATGTACGAATTGTTGGGATTTCTGCCTTGATGAAAGAGAAACTAGCAATAATAATAATAAATAAATTATTCGGTTTTAATATTGCATTTCAGATTAGCAACAATGAAATTAAATAAACGATATATCAAATTGCTATGCAAAAGATGACAATGTGCGGCTGAGACATAGACAATAAATACTATATCAATAAATTATATAATTTTTTAAAAACAGCTGCGTTCAAAAAAATTTATGAAATCAATTTCATTGCGACAAACAATACGCACTCGCATAGAAAAGTAGAATTTAAATGTAATGAATCATTTCCCAGTACGTATCTAACGATGGTCTGTCAACTTAAGCGTAATAAGGAAAGCTATCTAAGTACCTTGACCACGTTTTGCTCTCTCTATTGAGGCATGCGTCTTTCTGTGAAAGATGCAATTTGTATTTGTCATTCCTTGATGCTTGAATAGAGCAAGCGTGGCCAATAAACGCGGATAGTTTTCATTTATTATTATTCAAGTGGATAGCATCACTCACTCAGTTTTCTAAAAATGTTTATTAACAAATAATGAAAGGTTATGAGCACTTCGCTTCATTCTATCATTTTATTTATCAAATTTCAATTTCAATGACAATGTCTTCTTCATCAGTGGTTTTAGTATAAAAGCCCACATGTCAAAATCAATCATTTTTCAAAAAGAAATTCTGTCCAATAGAAAGCTAAGAAGTTACAAACGTAAAAACAATGATACTGACATTGTGTTACTATTTAACAATTAAGACCTGTCAGTAGCGGCAATGAGTAGAGATTCTGCGATGCAAGTGTTGTTCCTTCGGTCTGTGGTCATTAATCTGTGCTCATTGCCGCTACTGACAGGTCTCAATTGTTAAATAGTAGATTGCGTCTGTATAATTGTTTTTGCGTTTGTAATCTTAGCTTTCTATTGGACAAAATTTCTTTTTGATAACTGATTCATTTTAGCATGTGTGCTTTTATATCTAAACCACTGATGGCATTGTCTTTAAAATTGCAATTTGGTAAATAAAATGATAGAATGAAGCGAAATTCTCTGAAGCGCTGTGGCTCAATCTGTTGCGAATGAATGATTGATAGCAAGATCATAGAGAAACATAATAATGCAGTTTTAAAAGAATGCACATGAAATTATCTTCTGTGACATAAGGCATTGAACAGAATTTCATAGAGATTTGCATGCATATATTTTTGGAAGAACGGAACAATAATAACAAAGTTGTAAATCTTGAAACGCTGAATACAAAAATCAAATTCTTGAGTGTCACAGCCAGTCGCTTTCGATTAAAGGCAAGGTTAAAGGATTCCCATTGGAATCCAATTCTAAAATTCAAGAAATATCTATGGTTTGTGAAATACCTGGCAATTTTCGTACATTTTCTTTTGCAGAAAAGAAACTATTTATCAGAATGCCATGAAATTTAAAACATGATTGAGTTCAGAACATCAACTTCGATATAAAAGTTGAAGTGAGTCACATGATTCAGCATTTTATGTCTGAGATACTCTACAAAATCAGTAAAATTACCAAAATTAAATCAAGGCATGAAATTTACTCATTTTTTACTGAATCAAAAGCGACTGGCTGTGACACTCAAGAATTTGATCTTTGTATTCAGCGTTTCAAGATTTACAAATCCATGCTATTAAGTCCTTTGTGCGCGAATTTAGGAAGAAAGTGTCAGTAGCACCCGGACTAATAATCTATATTGATCATTTTCCTTTCCTTGATGAGTTAAAGGTCGATTAGTCAAATATCACATCTTTTTGTATGATAGGCCTCCGTTAGCGTTATAAAACCAGCCTCCAGGCAATGAATTTACTGCATGGAAAGTTAGCAAACATAGGCATGCCGAAAAATCATAATGAAGAATTTTTTACAATCAATGTGTAGGAATACATAAGCTAAGGCGTATTTAACTTTTTCATTTTATTCTCATTATATTATACATTAATTAATTATTACATATTTTTATATATATTATTTTATTATAAGCTCATATTAATTATTAATCATTATATCATTGTAATTAATTGTAAAACAACAAATGTATTGTGAATGATCAAAATTTACTTGAATTGTGAACCATAAAGTCGAAATTTAAATATATATGTATAGATATATGAACCTGTTGTTATGATTAATTGATTATCAGTTCAAACTTCAAGTTCTATTCAAAATTTTCAATGGATCATTTTTAAAATAATTGAAAATTTAAGTTCTCTTCAATTTTTCATAGTTGAATGTGTCGTGATAAAAATGACAGCCTTTCCCATGTGGCCTGAAGTTTGGTGGTTATTGACATTGTTTTCATGTAATTGACATATCAATAGGATTGGCTAAAGCATGCTGGTAGGCATCATTATATTGTTATCGCATTTATATTGTGTGTGACTCAGAAAGAAACGCGAAATATATAACAATCTTATAAGTTCTATTTGTTGTCAAAAAATGTATTGCACCGAAATATGCAATAGTAGGTGATAAAGATCCTGAATACTTAGCAACTTGCATTCATAGAATAAAAATATGATTTGCTATTTAAAACTAGAGCAGCACTGATAATTTTATTATGATCATGGGCGGTGACAAAGAAGTATTTGTATATCTATTTAACTTGTTAGATTTGTCAATTGATGAACTGATTGTTACAAAAATATTCATAAATATTGCTTATACACAGAAATGATGTCTTTTATCATTTGAAACATCAATTTTCTTCAATTATCTGCTACGACTATTTCAATTGATAGATTTTTCGTTGCGTTTACACTACGTGGCATACAGATTGTAGTACACAAATCTACAGAGAAAGACATGAAACTTTGGTTTAAACATCTATGTCTATTTTTCTCCAGTCATCAAATTCTATATCTGATAGGTACCCACAATTTCTGTGCCGTAGGTATATGTTATATTTCATTATGTCATAATTTTTTACAGGATTGTGGAAGATGTGGATTCCCTGGAAAATTCACACGAGATGACGAGGGACACTTGATCCAGCTACCTCTTCTTATGCGGATCAAAAGACAAAGAATATGGCTCTGTGCGAGGAAAAACAGTCGCTTCTTGTCAGAATTGCCGGATGATGAGTATCCTGATTTGTGGGCATTATAATATAATATTTAGATCGTGTTAAAAAAGGTGTTTTTATATCCCGAGATTGAATAATGATAACCGTCAACATACTACTTGATAAAACAGAATCAAGTAGTATGTTGGCGGTATTTTTTTTGGCTGGAAGTCGGCATGCCAACTTTGGCTGGACTTCCGCTCTCTTTCCCACTGCCAAAGTCGGCAAGAATTCGGTGCCAAAGTCTGCCCGACTTCGGCTTTTTCACTGGGACATATACTGATCTGCTTTTCACTGATCAAGCCTCAAACATTTTTCATTGCAAAAGTATGATGGTGAACGACTTTTACAGATGATATCATGACTTGCTTAAACATATCAAATATGAATGAAAATTTCCTCTCCATCCAGACAGTGTCATCTCGAATTTCAATGTCATTGCTTAATTTCACCTCTACTTTATTGTCATTCTGTAAATATCTCAATTCGACTTGTCATCAGTCATCTCATTCATTCTCTTTTCTATACGTGTTTTTCAATTGAAAAAATATGCTTTTCTGATATTCTGACACTACCTTCGATGAATTATAATAAGGATTTTGTCATAGTTTCATCGAACAATTCATGCAGATATCCTCGAACGGCGTCCTCGGATAATCTGCATTATTGTCCTCTAAAGTATGACAATATTCCTATATTGTATTTCACTCTCGATGGCTTTGGAGGTCATAGAAATGATTGAAATGAGTTTGAAATGCATTATTCCCCGGTATTGGAGGGTATATGATGCACCACTATATACCCGCCATTGTCACACAGAATTCTCACCGCACCAGATAGCCATGAACCGTCGTCCGTCACTCTAGCTTGAGAATCCATAAATGAATGAATTGGTGAATGAATATTTCAAATCATTTCTAGATAGAAATCTGAATTTCAAATCTATTCACATTTGCAAACATTCATAGACTTCAACAAAAGTCAATCAAATGTTTCTAATCTCTCCATTATCTATGACTTACACCGATCAAGAATTGCAATATTCATAGACTTCTCAAGATGTACATACAATAAGATTATATCATGGATTTTGCGGGCAGAAATATCAGACAGTCTCATCTATATCTGATACTACTGCCCTAAAAATCCATGATTTAATGCTGCATTATTAGTCAATCAAAATCATTGTCAAACAGCACAGATATTTCATAGAATTTAAGCTGTGAGATGGTAAGCTGTTTAATAATTCAAAGTCAGAATTGATTAAATGAGTCAGAGTGATTAAATGTCAGTTCTGATTGCTTCTACTGAATGCTAAAAATCATGATAATTCCCATAGAAGCTCTCTGGGAGGTGTGGGGATGGCTCAGCAGTCAAACTCACATAATCCACAATGTGGGTCATAACCACGTCAACCCTGATTTACAAACAGATTAAATGTTTGGTACAACAATAAAAATGATTGTATGTAGCTCAACATTTTCAGGTACCGCAAAAAGTCAGGAAGTACTTGGAATGAATGTCTATGTTTCATTTCTGTTCCTTAGTTTATCACACTTAGGTGCAACAAAATGTCATAAAAAACTATCAATTGATGCAATAATGAGAATCGCCGTAATTGTAGTAGCCAGAACTCGAGACACCTAAAACATGGGATGATTAAACAACAACTTTTCCTGAACTAATTTCTTGTTCATACAGCAATCACAATTTATTTACAAACTTTATTAATAAGTTTTGGGGAGCCGGTCATTATACAATGCAATGACATATACAGTTAGCAAGCATTTTATCAGATAGAAATATAAAGTTATCAAGTAACTCACCTGTAAAATGAAGTAATTCACCAGTAAATGCAAGAATCGATTACAGCAGGTGCAAGACTTTGTCAGACGAACGGAGAACAATCAGTAATCACTAGTATTGTACAATCAGTAATCATACATGCAATTTTCGAAGTGTGCCTTTCTCTGAAAAGTTAAACTCTAATTTAAAATGGTTTTTCTTCGAATTAGCTTCAGTCGAATATAAGATAAGACTCAATCATGAAAAGTTATATATTAGACAGAATGGTCAACAAGAGGACGCGAGAATTAATTTTTATACACAGAAAGGAAGGACATTGTCTTGTGTGAAAACTGGAATACTGGAAATTGGAAATGACATTGTCTAGAACGTAGAAGTGAATAGTAATTGCAACAAGAGGTCAATTGAGATCATTCTTGATCCTTATAACCTATTGGTTTGATGAAATATCGTTCGATTAATCAATGATTGGAAATTCTTAGAATTCTCTACAGATTAGAAGCAACTTACACGGAGGAGTTGAAGAGCAGCTGACCAGCGTCGGCGATGAATGAGAAAATTATTTGATGCACAGACTATATCATTGACGTGGACCGTTTGAATAGTGCTGACGCTTCTCTCCAGGGCTTTCCACGTATCAGTTTAGTTTCAGTTCCTTTCAGCTCAGCTTGTCGCTGTCATGGCATATCAGGTGATCTCCGCCATCTTCTTTCACAATGGAGGCTGTTCTGAGACCGCCAAGTCAGAAGAAGTGAATGATAGTTCAAAAATGATTTCATCTTCAATCCGGATGTTGACAGACCTGAGGGCGTTAACCCTTTCAAGGCTAATATCATCTGAGGCAACACCGCTATCTCCATCTCCATGAAACAAGAGAGAATCAAAAACTACTTGAAATTAAACTGCTATTTTCAACTATTTGATTGAAATTGAAATGTTTTACTTTGAATTAATTAAAATTTTGATGATGTACTGTATTGGAATTTATATTTTCATTATTTGTCGACTTCAACAGTTGGACATGGGAAAGCAGAGCATCCGTTATTGTATTTGATGATCACTGCCCAAAATATGAAAATCATTCACTTTACAAATCTCGCTTTTCAATATAAGAAAACATGTGAGTTAAAAATTGTGAAAAAATTAGTGATATCATGAAGTTATCACAAAAACTTCACTCTTTTGACTGAAGATGTTATATTCTCACTTTTTCATCAAAAATGTTCATGCTTGGTATCTTCAGAATCCTTGCGGTGTAAGTGCGAATATGCAAGTTTTATTCAAACAAATTCAATAGATCTTTCTTCAATTTTCCTGAACATTGTTTCCAATTACCGTTAACGGGCACAACGAATCAAACTTCCGAGCTAGCACATCGATAATCGAGTCAAACTTCCGAGCTAGCACATCGGATAATCGAATCAAACTTCCGATCTAGCACATCAGATAATCGAATCAAACTTCCGAGCTAGCACATCAGATAATCGAATCAAACTTCCGAGCTAGCACATCGATAATCGAATCAAACTTCCGAGCTAGCACATCGGATAATCGAATCAAACTTCCGAGCTAGCACATCAGATAATCGAGTCAAACTTCCGAGCTGACGAATCGGATAATCGAATCAAACTTCTGATCTAGCACATCAGATAATCGAATCAAACTTCCGAGCAAACACATCACACAATCGAATCAAACCTCCGAGCTAGCACATCAGATAATCGAATCAAACTTCCGAGCTAGCACATCAGATAATCGAATCAAACTTCCGAGCTAGCACATCACACAATCGAATCAAACTTCCGAGCTAGCACATCAGATAATCGAATCAAACTTCGGAGCTAGCACATTAGATAATCGAATCAAACTGCCGAGCTAGCACATCACACAATCGAATCAAACTTCCGAGATAGCACATTGGATAATCGAGTCAAACTTCCGAGCAAGTACATCAATTAATCGAATCAAACTTCCGATCTAGCACATTACACAATCGAATCGAACTTCCGAGCTAGCACATTGGATAATCGAATCAAACTTCCGAGCTAGCACATTGGATAATCGAATCAAACTTCCGAGCAAGTACATCAATTAATCGAATCAAACTTCCGAGCTAGCACATCAGATAATCGAGTCAAACTTCCGAGCTAGCACATCAGATAATCGAATCAAACTTCCGAGATAGCACATCGGATAATCGAATCAAACTTCCGATCTAGCACATTAGATAATCGAATCAAACTTCCGAGCTAGCACATCACACAATCGAGTCAAACTTCCGAGCTAGCACATCAGATAATCGAATCAAACGTCCGAGCTAGCACATCGGATAATCGAATCAAACTGCCGAGCTAGCACATCGGATAATCGAATCAAACTGCCGAGCTAGCACATCGGATAATCGAATCAAACTTCCGAGCTAGCACATCGGATAATCGAATCAAACTTCCGAGCTAGCACATCGGATAATCGAATCAAACTTCCGAGCTAGCACATCAGATAATCGAATCAAACTTACGAGCTGGCACATCAGATAATCGAATCAAACGTCCGAGCTAGCACATCGGATAATCGAATCAAACTTCCGATCTAGCACATTAGATAATCGAATCAAACTTCCGAGCTAGCACATCACACAATCGATTCAAACTTCGAGCTAGCACATCAGATAATCGAATCAAACTTCCGAGCTAGCACATCGGATAATCGAATCAAACTGCCGAGCTAGCACATCGGATAATCGAATCAAACTTCCGAGCTAGCACATCAGATAATCGAATCAAACTTCCGAGCAAACACATCGGATAATCGAATCAAACTTCCGAGCTAGCACATCAGATAATCGAATCAAACTTCCGAGCTAGCACATCGGATAATCGAATCAAACTTTCGAGCTGGCACATCAGATAATCGAATCAAACGTCCGAGCTAGCACATCGGATAATCGAATCAAACTTCCGATCTAGCACATCAGATAATCGAATAACACTTTCGAGCTAGCACATCAGATAATCGAATCAAACTTCCGAGCTAGCACATCACATAATCGAATCAAACTTCCGAGCTAGCACATCGGATAATCGAATCAAACTGCCGAGCCAGCGAACTCTATGTGCATAAAAACGTTTAGTTGCTCAACGAACGATTCAATTCAATGAGCTGTGAAATAAGTTTTTGGCGGTGTCGATGAGATGGTGATTTTCCAAAAGATAACTTTTTATTACTGAAATTGAAAATGATCAAATTGTTGTGATACCCAATTTTCTTATTCAATTTCATATATTATTTTATGATGGCATAATTTACTGAAATAATTATTTACAGATGATATATAATAAAGCTCAGAAAAGTTTATAGATTTTACATTAAAAAAATAAGACACTTAACGAAACTGACAATAATTTTGTGATTCAATTATTCCGAAATCAACATCTTTGCAAGACGACAATCTGTGATTCATCCTGGTCGGAGATACCCTCTCCCCACGTAATGACCAACATGCGATGATCTGTACGTGTATCTCCGAGTTGAGTCCACGAAATACACGCCAGTTGGAAACATATGAACTACAGCGGCGACCGACCAAAATGTGATCGAGGGTTTTGCGTGTGACACCGTCATTACTGTGCCACGTCCAGGAATAATGTGCTTTCTGGGCAACCATGTATCGATTATGCAGTGATCTGTCAATGCACATAGATCCAGAAGACGATCACCATTGTCATTCGTAACATTGTCAACGAAGTTGTTGCCAGTGATGTGCGGCAAGTACAGATAGCGACTTGAGGCACAGATAGTGGCTCCAGATGGACAATCGAAAGGTCGTGATGTGGAACAGCTGCAACATGAGTACGCAATTCTCTATTGAAATTTTCTTTTTCTTCTTCAGTACCAGCATTTGTTGGAGCGTAGCCGACAATTAGACGAAGCTTGCCATAACGATGATTGAGACGGGCTATGAGTAAACGATCACAGATAGGACGCCAAGAGACTAAGCAACGACGCGCAATGAGAGAACGTGCGAGAGCGACTCCTCGTCTTCCAGAGCCATCCGTTGGTCCTCTCCATAGAAAGTGATAGTCTCCAGCAACATGCTCACCAGAATCTGCCCAGCGAGCTTCGCAATTGACACGTGATATTCTGCTAATTCTCAGGAAGGAAGACAAGCTGCTTAAGGGTCAGAACATTCCATGTCACAATTCGTAGTTTATTCCGCAAATCCATAAATCGTGATCCTTGTACCGTTTCCTGAGGTCAACTTCCAGTAAAGACAATCGGTGTGTAATTTCGTGCAGGATTCGTAACAAAGAGGAGTTTACTGAACAGAGTTGTTAGCCCTGCGTCAGCTAGACAGGCGATGGGGCTGCCATCTCGAGCTGCGATTGAATCGGCGTCATGTCCAGCCAAGAACAATCGTGCGAACGCCGTTGACCAAAATGTTCATGCGCCTTTTAAGTGCAGTGTTGACAAAATGTTTTATAATAAATTTTACATACTTTGCGATTATTTTCTCGAATACGAAATAAATGTCGCATCTGACAATATAAAAAAGTGACATTTATCATTTGGCTCAGTGTTATATATTGGAGTTGGGAAGGCCTAATCTCGATATTCTTAATAATGGGTTTGCTAATGGCTTCAAAGTAAAGGTTTAGCTATGTCTACCTGATGTGATATTTCTTCGAGAGGTCTATGAGTCATCACTTTCAGGTAGCTGTTCAGGTAGGTACGTTTTTTTACATTTTGATGATAACATCGACTTCACTTTTATTCCTAATTCACTTTTTGGATCTGTTGACATTGTCTTGATGTCCGTGAGGAGTGCCGAAAGGAGAGATCTTCAGGGCTACTGAAAAAGTATTCGCATCGACAAAGTCTATTTATCGTTTGAGTTTCGAAACAGATCATGAAGTATGATGTAAAATTGGCACTATGAATTGACGCCGTCAATTTCAGGATTGGTTGACGCCGTAAATTTCAGGATTGGTTGACGCCGTCAATTTCAGGATTGGTTGACGCCGTCAATTTCAGGATTGGTTGACGCCGTCAATTTTTTTCATTGACTCGTACAACACTGTCCGTTATTATATACACCAGTATAAAATGGGAAAAAAGAATATGTTTGGTGTTTGCTGTTGATTAAAGGAAAGGATGATCAAAATATCATCTCGCAGGGCAGACATTTAAAATATTTGACATGTATTTCAGTCAAGACACCTGGTTCGAAGAGCGAACAGACAACCGCTATGCAGTTATAAACATTGTACAAGCAATTTAATAAAGCAGGAAGATATGTGAGTCACATAGGCATCGCATGTTGAAGCCTTCCACACGGTCTAGATGCATTGTTCACAAACAATGAGTATGACTGAATGGGGACAATGCTTGATTAGACTTGGATGGGGGAGATGATAAAGTATTTTACTGTCCTTGATCTTCTCAAAGAAAACTTCAGCACAGGAGTCACGCGTCATTTGCCCACCAATTCGAAGTCACTACAAACGCATGCAGATCTACAAATTAAACAATGGCACCTTTTCTTAATCATTTCGATTCTGTCGTTGTCCTTAATATGTAGTCCAACAACGAAGACCACAGTGATCCAATATGCTTCTTGTGAAGTTTTTGTACATAGATATCATCATAGAGTGGCTTCGTGAGGAATATAGAAGCGTGCACTTCTTAGCAAGAAAATTCTTCTACTCGTCTTACTACAGAATCTGTTCTGTGCACTGTAAATCGCAGAATACGAAAATTACATACAAACATATACCAAATTCACGTACAATTTGAAACTAACATTTGATGCGAGATTCTCCTGTGTTTACAGAGATCTGGTATGTATTTCATACGAAGGCTCACTTACTTTCGTATGTGATTGGTATGCAGCGATACGAACTATTTGATCTGTGATAGGCTGTTTTACAATGAAACACGAGTTGTTGGTATGTTTTATACGCGAGACCCGATGCAAATTCATCCTCATTTGTATGCCTCTGGTATGTAGAGCTTTAAGTCACATAGCGAAAGATAAAATATATATGTCAAATGTCAAATAACTTTTTTTCCAGCAATACCAGTCGTGAATCTCTCTTTTTGATAGATGTTTAAATATATGTTTAATGTAAAATGTTACATGTATAATTTAAAAATATTATAAATATATATTTATTATATACATAATAAATGTTAAATGTATGTTTAACGATAATTAAGGGCGATATCTTTTATGGAACCATGTTGACTTATATATCTCAAACATAACTATTTTTGCGTTTAATGAATTATAATGTGTTTTTACTTCGGATTGATAATATCCTTAATTCCAAAATTTCATGGTGCATAACTGTTGATGGCTGAATACTAATTGATTATTTATGAAATGCCTTAGACTGGCATGTATCAAAATAGAATTCAGTATTGCAAGTTTGACTCCTAAATGTCACTATCTCACTACTTGCAAAACAGTAGTAAGTACCATGCAACATATGTGTGATATTCATTGACAAAAAGGCCTTAAATCTGTATGTTTAAGACATCATTGATGCTTTCCTTTAACATTGTGCTGGCATGGCTTTAGTATGTAAATCAAATGGGTGAGAGATGTCATCATTTAAAATCCACTCTGAAAACCTGCGCATGGTTTGCCAGGTTTTGGACGCTCAATTAAATGATCTTCCCTCCTATCAAGGATATTTGTGACAGCCCATTGCTTCACGGAATCTTGAATTTATTTGACAGATGTCACCTGCCAAGCTTCATCAATCCAAAGAGCAAAATCTCTAAATTCTGGAGGATTCAAATTTAGCGTTTTCGAGTAATATTCAGCTCTTTGGATGAAATTCGAGTCAAAGTCCCCAGAAAATCTGCAATTTCAGTAATTTCATCCCCGATTTGTTTCGCTATTGAGGAAATAAAAGGTGGAAAATCGGGTAAATTCAATGGGATATTGAATCGGAGAGCTGGCTTTTCCTGGAGACTTGGCTACTTTTATAATTCCCAGCTTATCACCTAGGGTCTCCTTCTGCAAAAACTGGTAAAGAGTCAGTAGTTGAGGAAAACTGATCGATCGTAAATTCATCAAGACATTCAAGACTTCAAATGTTGGAAAATATGCCATGTTAATTAGAAGCTGTCCATTTCAAATACAGCATGATGATGCGATTTCAAAATGATGATTCACTGTAGGTAATGCAACAACTAACAAACTAAGAACTGAAATCCAAAATATGGAATTATTGACAACCTACACAATTAATTTAGAAGTTGCATTTTCCATTTTACAAGTAGAAGAGTAATTTGAAACAATCAGATGTTGATAGATTTGAAACTCCTTTTTGCCGTTCGATCAAAATGATTTCTCCAAAGTAGAGATCAATCTTGTTGCTATCAGATGTTGAACTCTGATAGAAAAAATGAGAAGCGGTAGGTTGAGGCCTACTTTGTATACGCTAGAGTACACTAGTGGGCTCTACATGCTTTTATGCTAAATATGTCTAGGATGTTCACTTCGTAAAGCAAACCAAAATTTGCTTACGAAGCGACGAATTCCGCTCAATTAGTGCTCATGACGGCACTGCTTGACAATCCTGAAATGGTCTGTACTCTGAGTTGTGGAGAACGTCATGGCATGGCGAGTAATGGCCTAGCAGGGAGCAGCTTTGGGAGCAGCTCGTTTCGTTCGTCCTACATAGATTCTCCGCAAGCGCAATCGAATGAATAAACCTGACAAGAGCGGTGAGACGTGAGTGCTTGTTCTTTGGGCATGTTAGACGAACATTTTCTTGTGCGGTACCAAGCTCGCAACTCCACATAAGCAGAGGCTTGCTCCTGGCTTCTTGCACAGATGCTTCACCAGAGTATTGTGCACTGAAGAGCAACACCTTCTTCTGCACGGATGAGTTGCTTCGAGGTAGAAGCAGAATGTCTTTGTATAGAACAGAGAGGAGATCCGTTCCTCGGAAAAACTTGAGTTAAAAAGTTGAACTCTTTCTCAAGATAGTTGGGTGAGCAGAGGCGGCGACCATGATCACATAGACACTTTACAAGTTTCACTTTGTAGTGCTTACGACAGAGGGTGTTGTACAGTCCGTTTCATAAAAAGTGGATCATCCTAAAATTTGACTAAATATAACATAAGTATGATACAGAAAGCATTTTTCATGTTATTTCATGTCCTTAATATATTTAAATGTCCTTATATAATCTGATAAGCTATGATACAGTAACGGTTCTTAAGAAGCTAATATTTTGTGGCCCTACCCATATTGTCAATGACATTACCAATTCGTCTAGGCATTGATTCGATGATATCGTTGATTTTTGACTGATCTAACTTTCTCCACTCTCTTTTTAACAGTGACGTAAGTCTCGTTATTGTTCATTTGTGCTTTGTATTGTTTTCAACCGGTAAGAGATAGATTTCTAGCTGAAAGCAATCAGGAGTGCTGCCAACACCACCGCAACGAAGTCAGGAAGCTATGGAACAGTCCAGTTAATCACATGTAGCAGTTACATTATTGTTGATGAATAATGGTGCTATACTGGCTCTGATTGACCGATTTTCTTTATATTTGTTTTGCTTGATAGCTTTTGGCTTGCAGAACAACATATTACATAACAAAGGAAGTAAATGTAATTTTATAAGAGTGAGGTATGATTTTGTGTAACATTGCTAAATGAAGATCAAATTATCTACTACTTTTTTTATCTATAACAGGAAAACAACTCAATATTCATGCTTGAAATTTCCAACAATGATATTAGTAAGCACAACTGACATATCTTCCAAATTTCAGAGAAATTCGTTCAAGTTTGGCGGAGTTAGACAAAGTTGAAGTTAAGGCGATGTTTAAGGGTGATCCATTTTTTATGAAACAATCTGTAGTTACTGTAAACATCGCTGAAAGTAGGCTTCTGATACACCGAAGTGTCAATCCCTTTAATGCGTTCTAGCCTACACGGTGCGGCATAAGAAAAGTGACTGAATTTAAATGTAGCATAGCCTTCTAATTATCCATCAGAAGTTGACAAAGAAGGTCTCATTTTGAAGCCAATACACATCTTCATTACCACAATCAACATTGCAGTGTTTGCATTTGGGGATGAGTGCAATTTACATGAAAAGCAGAGGATCTGAAAATCCAAAAAACTAGATGAAAAGAACAACAGCTGAATGGAAAAGCTAGCGGGAATGTGACAAGAAAAATCAATATAGGAAAAGCGGCTGTGATTGGCTGCGGTTATTCATTAGGTACTGTGAATGAAGAAATGACTTTATGTACAATGATTCAGCAATTTTCGTGTATGGAGTGCGAATGAGAATTTTAGAATTATCTTTATTTGGGATGTGAACATGCAGGGATATTTCGGATGCTGGTCGACCTTTCACGTGTTCGTTTATTCTAGTGAAAATATCGCGACGGGTTTCACCGACGAAGCATTGACAGCAATGCTCACAAGTATACTTATACATTACGGAAGATAACTCATGATGGTAGCTTGCCTACTGAAACATGATTGCTGCTAATAAACCTATCAAAAGCTTACGGCTTCTCACTGTCAATACGGAAAAGCTAGCCTACTTCCAATTCTTCACTTAAACGAGAACCATCATGGCGAAATCTTTCTGCTGCAGATGATCACACAACATCAATTGGGTGATAGCTGGATCAACCTTCAGCAATCACGCCTTGTAACCGAATGTCAGAAATTTCGCATTTTTCTGTTTTACTTCTTCCAAAGTTTCCAAACATTTCTTCGAGTTAAACTCCAAACATCTTCATTTACTGCTTCCAATTCTTCACTTGAATGATAATCATTATGGGGAATCCTCCCACTCTTGTTGCAAATGACCAAACAGCTTTCATTTCAATCATGCAACACTGAATATTAGCAGGTACATGAAGGGATCGATGTTTTGCATCAAATAGCTTAATAGAAGAAATTTTTCATATAAAAATCAATACCCAGAACATCATCTAGCTTTATTAAAAAACAATATAAATTGCATATCTATGAATTATCTATAACAATGGAAATTCAAATTTGGAATGAGAAGGAATTACATGCGGGTCTATAGCTGGAAATCTTTGTTCAATTTTGTCACTGAATTGTCACAACTACTAGAGAGAACAATAGTTGACTAAACAATGCGTAAAATGTCTACATCACTAGCATCCGCACTAGGCCCTTATAAAATTGTTAAAGAGATAAAGAGATCGTGCTATGAAGAGCTTCATGAACCATCAGAAACGCATTGAATGCAGCATAATGGTCAAAAGCAACTGTGATGACTTTTTTCTAAATGAGAATATTTGGAAACTTTGGAAGAAGTAAAACAGGAAAATACGAAATTTCTGGCGTTCGGTTACAAGGCGTGATTGCTGAAGGCTGATCCAGCTATCACCCATTTGATGTTATGTGATCATCTGCAACAGAAAGACTTCGTCATGATGGTTCTCGTTTAAGTGAAGAATTGGAAGTAGTAAATGAAGATGTTTGGAAACTTTGGAAGAAGTAAAACAGGAAAATGGGAAATTTCTGACGTTCTTTTACAAGGCGTGATTGCTGTTGTTCTTTTCATCTAGTTTTTTTTGGATTTTCAGATCATCTGCTTTTCATGTAAATTGCACTCTCATCCTCAAATGCAAACACTGCAATATTGATTATGGTAATTTTATGGTATTCATGGTAATTATGGTGTATTGGCTTCAAAATGAGACCTTCTTTGTCAATTTCTGATGGATAATTAGAAAGTTGTGCGACATTTAAATTTAGTCACTTTTTTATGCCGCACCCGTATAACACGCAGAAGATTGTGCTAGCAATTCTAGCAATTCCACAGGCATTTTACTCAATCCATTCCAAGTACACAGACATTCGTGAATTCTTGAAATTCCTGGGAATAATAGTGTTCAGAGAACAGCGTCTGTAAAACATCATTTTGCCTCAAATTTCTCACGAACAGAGATGTGACGCAAACGAATCCCATTAAAAAATGAATGTGTTTCGAGGAAGAGTTTTCTTAGTTGACATTTTATGCTTCTAACCTTGAAACGACTTCCTATCAATTAATCGTAATAATATAAGCAAGACAAGACAAGAAAGGCATATTTGCGAAATGAAAATCAAAACGCACAAATTACAGAGATATGTATAGAACTTTTACAGAGAATAATGCGTTTTTACCATTCGGAAGAGTTGTCATTTAAGAGCAAATCCATGGAACAAATGAATACAGTCGCCGAGCAGTCACAACAAGAGGCTGACGTAGTTGAACACAGTGAGTCAATGCATCAGAGATCAAATCATGCAAAGTGTGCAACGGAGAAGATTCACATTTCTAGAAAACTCGTATTCATTCAACATTGAATAGAAATAGATTCATTGCAACAACAAATCGGAATGTCCATCAATTGTCTTCTGCAACCATGACGTAAAAGAAAAAGCAACAGAATTGATACATTCATCTATCCTATATTGATGTAAAGACTAAAAAAGGATACATGCGTCACCTAAAGCGCTACACGTCTATTTCAAATTCCAATCAAATCAATTCATATACAACTGTTCTGTTACACTCAATTCACCCGAAATAAACTGATTTAAATAATTTAAATGCTGCAAAAAGACAGTTGCCATCGAGAGTTGATTTCACTTCACATTAGCATTAATTATGAATTCAATGATCATAAAAGCAGTCGTTTACAATGTCAACTACTACACGATTTGCAATGAATATCATTGTGAAATTGCAAGAAGAGAGCTCCATAGGATGATGAATATGTAAACAAAGCAAACAAGAAATATCAGCCGTTTACAAACATCTAGCATTGTAAGCAAGTGCCAACCAAGTGAAAGATGGAAATTCAAAATGCACATTCCACGCAGACAGAAAGATTGAATCAACCTCCGCATTCAGGGAGCTGTCAAAGCATCAACAACCAACGTTGAAACGTGATCTTCAAGCTTAGTTGTTGTTCCATCCACAAAACTGAAGAAGAATGAGTAGAAAGTCTGTAGTCATAAAATGTGTTTTGACAAAAGTTGTGCACTAATGCTTTGAACGCAAAGGATGGAATCGAGATATTAATGACGCTCCTTAAAATTATTCAAACACATTGATTATTGTAAACTGATTTTTTCACGAATAACAAGTAGAACAACTTATGAATGAAAATGCCACGAAATTCGTGGAAAAGTATATAGAATTCGGTCTTTCGTCCATTCTTAACTGGCAACTACTTTTGACAGAAAAACCTCAAATAAAACCTCAAATACATAAAACTAAGCATTAAATTGCCTACAGAAATCAATAAATTGGTATTAATCTGAGGCAGCGAAGCAGTTGAAGAATATGTACATGATCATCTCTGGTCTTGTCTCATTAATATTATGATAAACTGCATTTTTATGGAATTCGTCAATTTGAAATCCGATGTCGCTGACTAATTTTCCAAGTCGCTAGGCAAGGAAAGGTAGAAATTGAAGGCCTCGAAGCGGACAAGGATTTCTACGATTTTCTTTCCCGCCTGGATTCACAGAACAGTTGATCTTCTAAATTCTTGGCGAATATTCCTAATGCGAATATTTCTATGAGAGTTGATCGTGCCCTCCCAGAAGGGCCAGATAATAAGATTTCATTGACTTCCATAGACAATTTAATTCTAATCAAGTTGAATTTTTTGAGATCAACATGTTTATGCACGAGTCCGAAGTGCGAGGCCACAACTTGTTGATCGAGAGTTGGGTAAGTAACTTTATATTTCATAGTGCAATAATCTCTTATTGCTTCCATAGTAAAGTTTATACTTTCCATTTGTGAGCAAATTTCAAAGCCTTCATAATTTTGCGTAAAATTAATAAATCTGCCACTAATTTGTGTTTCATTCTCTCTTCAAGATAAAAGCTCACTTTTGTGACTGTTATTATTTGAATACTAAATAAAACTCCCTTCTGCTGCGGAGGCTGCAACTTTTAAACTATAAGTTTTGCTTTGTTTTGAGACTGATTTTATGTTGCAGTTATGTTCTGAGTTTTGCTTTTCATATCACCTGCGGTATCATTGTATTTAATTATCCTAGTGTTATAATAACTTGAGGCAATTAGGTTAATACTCAATCATTGATGCAGTCATCATAATGATCAACTCAGAAAGTTGGGGCCAACAAGATTCTGTTTTCTTCAACAGTCATAGACTGGTTTTTTCGATAAGAGTTTTTAGTCCGAAATTAATTGGCATCTATTAGGAAAATTAGGGAAGATTTCAGGTAAATTAACTGCACATTTCCAGTAAAAAATGCAATGACTTTTCTCCGTTGTTTCTCATATCTAGATGACAGCGTAAACACTTTAAACATAATTATCAGACAATGTAAGAAAATCGTTGAAATCAGGGGGTCGTAACCTGAACGTGTCATAAGTCTTAATCCTAAACCATAACTTAGAATCATTGAGTAACTCGTACATTTTATAAGTTCTTATTTTATAGATACGATGCTAAGTGAGGACAATAAATTTTCTGGTGCAACTGGACACTGTGCTAAATCATAAATTTATTTAAAAATTGTGAACTACACGTCACTTGAAGCTCTCATGAAGACTTCAATCACAAGTACGTCTATTTACTATGTGTTTACTGATCCCACAAAAATGGACTATTTTTCGCTTATTTCTCACAACCATCACTTTCATCTCAATGCATATGCTCGCATGCAATTCAACAGCTCAATTTCCACCAGGAAGCTGTGTCTACTCAAAAAAACAATGACTTTAATAAAACACAGAAACCGGTCTACTCATTAATTTTATCAGTACTAGAAATTCAACAACATAAAGCTTGCAAGGCAACATGCTCAATCATGCCAGCTCAAGCAACTCACACGCATACCATTGAGATTACGAGACTCAGACATAATTATGTCGACTTACATGAAATCGAGGTTAAATATTTCTCAGTACTCAAACAGAAATCTTCAAACTATTAAGCAACACAATCCGCATGCAATATAAGCCCACATTTTGGGACTTCCACGTCAACAGGACAAAATCCTGAAATTAAATGGAATACTTCGCTCGTCATTCTCAATATCAAGCGACGTCAGTGACGATATCAGGGACGTCTAATTACAATGGGCCCACTCCTATGATGAAGAGACAACATGCTCAGGGATTCATTGCAGAGAACTCCTCAGAGTAGGATTTTATTAACTCCTTTTTTATTTTATCAAAACGTTCGGCCTACTAGAAGGAGCTGCCTTTTTGCCTTATTGCCTCAATGATGATGAACCTCCCATACAAAGCCATCAAGTACTCTTAATGAAAGATATCAAAGAAGAATCATGTACCCACTAATTCATTCGTTTTCCTGCTTTTTGAGGATGAAGGAGCATGAAGGCGACCAAATCAAAATTTGATTGGAAAGGAGTTTCGCTGATGAGTGGCCACAGCACTGATGAGTGATCATATAAGCAGGCTACACGTAGAAACTATTCGAGGTAATCGCCAGACATTCAAACATAGGTTAGGAAGTAACTTCAGCATCAGCTGTAAAACTGTATTCACAATGATTGTCGTAAAAATATTGCTGAGAATGAAAAACACTGCATCTTTCTTCTCAAAAAAATAAAGTTTAAATGAATCTATAAAAATAAAATACAAAAATAAATGTACTAATGAAAAATGAATTGTGCTCCATGCACAGTTGATAAAGCTGGATGATTGGGAAGTTAAGATTCTGCTATAATGTGTCTTTTATTACTATGCGACAGGACAAAAGTTTAGGAGTAAAATCGTCATAAATATCAATTATTGCAGCACTAATGAAGAACGAAACATCACCGAATTCATATTTCAAGATAATTAAAACTGATGCTTTAATTCCATTGAAAAATGGTAGGCAACGCGCATCTAAACGAAGGGGAAATTCCAAGGACAATATCGATCATCGAAAATTGAAACATGAACTTTTCCCTAAATGGACCTCAAATGATTTTGGGTAATTTCCCGAAATATGAACTTTGTAGATGTCCTCCTATTAATGAAAGAAATTGACTAGGGGCACTCGAACTTCATTCTAAGAGCTGGCATCATCATCTGCAATGACCATCTGAATATCCTAGGATTCATGCCGTCATTCCTTTAAATCGTGGCAAAGCAATTATGGCGGAATTGGAATGATTTGGGTATCTGAAGGAAGACGAGGCTCAACTCCTCATGAAAATTAGATGTCACTGAAATCTGTCTGAAAAAACACATTATGATCAGCATTTAAAAAGCTCAGGGTTGATGCCTCTATACTTTGAAACTGTGTAGCAACGTAGTTGATGCACATTTGGAATGATTTTGGGTATCTGAAGGAAGGAGAAAGTCATCTGCTTATGCTTGTATGTGATTATCTGACTTTGAATCTGCCTGCAAAATTGACTTGGAATTTTATGCATAACTGTCTGATTTGTAGTGTTCGATTTCTAATCTTCACAATAAGCGCTTATTATTATCTCTTCATCATAGGGTTGTGATAGGCTTCATGCCACTGATTTGACTTTTTATATGGATGCATGTCATCATGTTCAGTATCTATTTTGCTCAGGGTTGATGCTCTCAAACTGTTCGATCTTAGAGAAATGCAGCTGTTTGAGATTGGTGATACTCTTGATATTGAGAATGACGAATGAAGTATTCCATTTAATTTCAGGATTTTGTTCTGTTGACGTGGAAGTCCCAAAATGTGGGCTTATATTGCATGCGGATTGTGTTGCTTAATAGTTTGAAGATTTCTGTTTGAGTACTGAGAAATATTTAGCCTCGATTTCATGGAAGTCGACATAATTATGTCTGAGTCTCGTAGTCTCAATGATATGCGTGAGTGTTGCTTGAGGTTGCATGATTGAGCATGTTGCCTTGCAAGCTTTATGCTGTTGAATTTCTATTACACTGTAAACCGTTGACTGACAATTGACAGACATTTATCCTACAAAATCTATTTTGTCGGTCATTGTTAGTTCTTGTAGGATGATTGCCACTGAGCACCTACAATATCTGACAAAAAGCGACAATATGAATATCAATGAATTATAGCTTAAATTTTATCGAAAATGTAGGTAATTAATTAACTTATATCAAAATAAATCATCGTTTTGCTAATCGAAAAAATCAATCAATATTCAACAGTTTTTGTTTAGTTAATTTGCATACAAATCATCTGTTTCGATGTCGGTGCAGAACCTACAAATTCGTCGGATATCACAGGATATTGGAGGTGACAATGGTCGGTTGATTTTGTCAGTAATTTTGTAGGACAATTGTCGGTCTACGGTTTAAAGTGTACTGATAAAATTAAAGACCAGCTTCTGTGTTTTATTTAAATCACTGGTTTTTGAGTAGACACAGTTTCCTGGTGGAAATTGAGCTGTTGAATTGCATGCAAGCATATCATGCATTGAGATGAAAGTGATGGTTATGAGAAATAAGCGAAAAATAGTCCATTTTGTGGGATAATATTAACCGCATAGCAACTGCATGGTGCGCATAGTAAGCAGACGCACTGACTTTGAGCACCATTCCCTCAGAATATGTGAACGCACTATATTCCGGAGAGCACCTTACCTTAGACAAGCAATTGGTCGAATGAGTCGAATCTCCGGGCGGACTTACTACCCTGTAACTAAGAAATAGGCCTACAATGGAAACTGTAGGGTACGAAATTTCGCTTGTATTAGACACGAAACCTGGGCATGAATTCTAACCAACACAAGGCACGAGCCGGCACGAAGCCTTGGCGCCGAGTTCGTGCCATTAGTGCCTAATTTTTCTCTTTATGAAATAGAGTTTCTACACACTGGTAGTTTTAGTAGTATAATCCCTTCCCATTGACATATCGTGAAATGCTCTCTCGTTATTCATTCTGAATTAAAGAGAAAATATCAGCCTCTGAAATTCGATATATCAAATTTTTACATGAGTATGAACCAAAAATAGGATTTCAAGCCTGCACATTTATAGGAACTATTACAGGTTTTGTGAGGATTCGAACAATTCAACATCAATACATGTATGAAGTTCTTTCAGATTTCACAAGCATGTTTCTCGACACGTCTGAATATACTTGGCAAAGGTCAAAGACTATGTCGTTTCATAAAAATCAAAGCGTTGAGATATGTTGCTTTACATGTACAAAACGTGCCTTCAGATATAGGATGAGTAAGGCTCAATTTTCCTGCAACTCAATTGACAGTAAAATTCTTAATAACAAATGTGTCATAACAATATGAGTCAATCTCACGGAAAACGCAACGGAAATTCCTGAAAACTGTCTTATTGCAACAAGGTCTGCTAATGATAATATTCAAAATATACGATAAAGCTGACAAAGCTTTAAAGCTCACAATTTAATGTTGCATTTTAAATCATTCAATTCAACACGAAATACTTTGGACCCTCTTCGCGGGAATATTTGTACCATAACAAGGCTGTCAATTGTCTGCACAGCTTTCATATGATTGTGATTAAGTATTTATATTGCTACCATAAAAAACAAAGCCGAAGAGATTGACAACCAATAGATGAGCAAACTAATAATAACGTGCATCATATGCAGATCATAGAAATGTCACAAAATTAGTTTCGCAGCATGAATAAATTGAACAAGTTTGGGGCCTTGACGCCCAGGAAGGATGACGATTAAACAACATAATGGGGTGGTAAATTCCAATCGACAATTACTCTCTGGGAGAAAAAAGGTTGACGAGACTGAACCCTTATAAATTTTGAAAACGTTTCAAATCAAGAGCGCAAGTCCGCAAGTTGAAGAAAGTACCAGAATCACAGGGAGTCTGTGAATAAAAAATGTCACACACAGCTATCAAGTCGAAGACATGGCGGTGACGTTGAAGGGTTGGAATTCTAAGGATTAGTGGACGGTCTTCGTAGGTGCCCAGATACTAGAGTCATCAGCATCAAGAATTCCCCCATTTGACGAAGTTCCGAGGGACTGAAGATATTCCACCAACATGTACTAATTCCTGAAATAGAGAAGAACATGTAAGAATTAATAGACTATGATAGTCCTTTATTCGAAAATGAAGATAATAGAGCAAAATCTAACACAAGTGAATGAACCTCATGTACATGCCTAACCATGGATAAATTACTATGCTATTATTGGAAGCCTTCAATAGGATGCATTGGGGATCAGGCGTCCCAGCAGCTTAGCTATCATCTCCCATTCAAACATTTCTTCATCATGCAAGGTGAATAATGAATACATGAAAATTCGAAGTTATTCAAGATGCAGTTAGAATTATGCAACACAGAGAGACATGTGCACAATCCAAATGAACTACAAGACATTAAATAAATTTACAACTCAAAAATGTATCATCATGGATCAGCTGTCTGTTCAGATTAGGGTTAAACTTTTTTATGTACACAGCTTCCATAATATTTAAATCAAAGCTATTTGAGACTTGTTCTAGGATCTTGAAATTTTCAGAATTACAGCTTCACGGACAGCTTAATCTATGGTCAGAAGCTGCAGAAATTATCAGCAGACAGAATTAAATCAGACCATAGATTAAGCTGTCAGTGCAGCTGTAATTCTGCAATTTTCAAATTCCTCACCAAAGCCTTTAATAGCTTTGATTTAAATATTATGGAGACTTTATTTTAACCTTGATGCTTTGTTAACGCTTTCTAATGTTTTCTTAATGCTTTGTTAAACCATAATCTGAAGAGACAGCTGAATCATGGTGATGCATTTGTTGAATTGTAAATTTATCTAACTCTTTGTAGCTCTCTTGAATTGTTGTACATGTCTCACTTAGTTGCATTATTCTGACTGCATCTTATATAAATCCCTGATACTCCATATACGAGTAATGGACTGCATTCGATCGACTACGATATGTGGACTGCACTCGTAAGCTGCATACACTATTTGCCTTTACATACATTGTGTATGTAGTTCATGATATGTAGCATTCTTCCTAATACAGTTCTAAATAATTCTATGCACAAAAATTTGCCAAAATATAACATGATACTCTTTGAATGTCCATTCTGACATCAATGACGGCATGCTATTTCGAAAAATTGGACGAAAGTAGGCGAGGACAGCCGTCGATCGTTCAGACATGGAACGTCGGCGTTTGTCGCATCATCTTCAGATACAAAAGACTAGGGTTGTAGAAGTTCGAAATACAAGGAATTTGAAAATGATATTTACAATGACAATGATAAGAAATGATAGGATGTAGATATGAACAGGCTGTAATGGATTACATATCTTTACCAGTAGCAAATAATTGACCCGACATGATTGATGAGTATATCAAATTATTATTATTATCATACATATATTTGTTTACGGCGCGCAAAACCCCAAGGTAGCAAGGCACCGGTTTACAGCTGAAACCACAGAACAAAACAAGAACGCCTTTAATTTGCGGCGAAATTGGGCCAATTTCAAAGTCTCGGATGTTCACAGGATGACTATTCCAGAGTCAAGGACCCGCTGCCGAGAAAGCACGGTCGCCCATGCGGGTGCGGGTCCTGGTAGGTTGATAGATGGAGGGACCACAGGATGAACGAAGACGATATCCAATCGGATCAGGTGGGTGGCAGTCTTCGGTAAGGTATCGGGGGGATAGACCATGAAACGTCTTATATACGATGACAGACAACTTGAATTGAATGCGCTGCTTTACTGGAAGCCAGTGCGTCACGAAGGACCGGTGTAATGTGCTCGCGTCTTGAAGTCTTAGTGATGAGGCGAGCAGCAGAGTTCTGAACCGCTTGAAGGTGGCAGTCTGGGACACCATAGAGGAGAGAATTACAATAGTCTAGACAAGATGTAATAAATGCTTGAATTAGAGGCTTTGCTGCCGAGGTCGCAGCGGAGCGAATGACGTGGCGGAGATGGCGTAGGAAACAATACGCGGAGCGACAGACTGCGTTGATATGTGCAGCTAGAACTAGGTTTCTGTCTAGAACGACTTTGTTTTGGAATTGGACAATATCATTGGATATTGAAATTTCTTTCATAGAGATTTTGTTTATCTGCTGCCTACAACCTAGCCAGATTGCAAGTGTTTTGTTTGGGTTAAGTCGAGGTCGGTTGGAGCTCAACCAGGAATTGACGTCATCAATACACCGAGACATCCTCGTGGTCGGGGTTGAACAATCAGAAATTGAAACATCCACGTAGAGCTGAAAGTCATCTGCGTACCGATGGAAGCGTACACCATGGGAGGAGATGATGTCTGAGAGTTCGGCAGTGTATAGGTTAAATAGCAATGGGCCGAGGACAGAACCTTGTGGCACTCCTTGGTTAATTGTCCGGCTGGAGGACAAGTTGTCAATGTAAATCACCTTCTGAGACCGATTTGTCAAGAACGACTCGATCCAGCCGAGCACATTATCCCGGATGCCGACGTGTTTCTCCAGTCGTAGCAGCAGGATTTTGTGATCAACGCAGTTGAATGCGGCGGACATGTCAAGTTGGCAAAAGAGAACAACACGCTGTTTATCCGCGGCCGAGAGTGCATCAGATAGCACATGAAGTATAACAGTCTCAGTTGAATGATATTGTCTGTAAGAGGACTGATAAATGGGCAGCAAGTCGTTCTCATTCAGATAATCTTTCAGTTGTCTATCAATAGCACCCACCTTACGAAAACATAAATGAAGAAATCCGACGACGCGTTAGGAGATTTCCGTCCGAGCGTCCGAGGATTGTTTCATTTATGGCCGCTGGAAGGTTGGTACCATATAACATTAACATGGGTTTTTGAGGGCAACTATGTAGGGCATTTGAGGGCGCGCAAGCGCCTGAAAGCTATGTTCATAACGTGTGTGAAGTTAGCGGAACCACCCAGCGGAACCATTTTTTATTATAGCTTATAATCACAAATCTGTAATCGATCTTGCAAACTCGCGCCCGCATTGCAAGATATTCTCCTCTTGGTCCGCTGCTGAGAAAATAAGAGAAAGAGGAAAGAGGAATATCTTTTGCAAATGCGGGGGAGTTTTGCAAATCTGATTGTCAATCAGCGAGATCAGCGTTCGTTTCCGATTTCTTCAGCGGAACCACTTTTATTATTCACAAACTTTAATTCTAAAAAAAAATGTGAATTTGTTAAAAAAAAAAGCAGCTCTCAGAATCGAGTCAGGAGACTGAAATTTGAACATAGCAGTGCTTTTTGAATTAAATTAGCTAATAACAAAAGATGGTTCCGCTGGGTGGTTCCGCTAACTTCACACACGTATGTTCATACTATTGTGCGTAACTGAAATGGTCTGGGCAGCAATGTAGAAAAAAAGCGTACAGCAATGCTATGAACACGCATGCAGATATACGCTAACTGCGATTTCTTAAATATCTTTCCCGTGCGTAGATACAGATATCATCATTACCAGATACATTGTTGCCTTCATTTTTCCACATTGTGCAGCTAAATTGCGCACAACTGATATTCTCACGCAGCAATCTATACCACAGAGTTCTACATGTGGATAAATTCATGATATACTTACAGTGTGATAGATCATAGTAGTCCGGGACCTAGCGCGAACTTGTGCAGGGAACGAGGTACTACATGAAACTTTACATGACATATGCACCTCTAACCTACTGCAAAGCTTCGCGTCTGCCGGATCAGATCATTTGCTTTTCATAAATAGAGAGGATAACAAAATGCTGTGTATTTCCAATGGTTAAATTGTGACATCTAAGGTGTTGACTCCCGCTTTTCGAGTTTTTGCTCATACAAAATATAAAATTGATATTTTGTTGAAATGGTTATTAAAGAAATCATCTACAGATCATGATCTTTCAAATGAGCCATCATTGAGTGACAAGGGATGAAGTGAAGAGTACAAAGAGACACTTTTCGTTGGTGTAACTGCAAATTTTAACACAAAACTTTCAGGAAAATTATTGATATAATTCTCGATTTCTCGATTTTCCTCAATTTTTTCGAGACAAGAAAGAGTTTCTGATTTCTCGAATTTGCTCGAGATTTCTTAAAAAGTGCATTTTCATCAGCTGTTACTTCGGTAAATGCTGTGTTATGGTTTTAATGATCTGAGCGAGCAATGAAAAACTACTGCATTTTCAAAATCTGGTTTGTGACCGGAATTAACTAAGCTATGAAATTTCCATGATGCGTATACTATTGTATCTCTTCCTCTTACTTTCCTCGTTGACGGCACTTCGCTGTTAATCCTTTTTTGACATCGAGTCAGTCAAACTCATGGTTTCTATATATAATAATGATCGTATCTATCGTCAGAGAAGTTTAAACAATAACGACACATCTTTACTTTTGTTTAGACTTCCCTGCAGTTGTATGGAAGGCTATTTACCTTATTCACCAGGCAATGTAGGCCTGCTCACAGAGAAAAATCGCTTCGTGCCTTTTTTAGGGTCCAGAGCGGCCACTTTGGAGCACTGAAGGTCCAGAGGGGCAAGAATGTCATCTTCCCGCTCGACGTGATGTAAATTCAAGATCAAATTCTGACGAAGCAGAATATAAACACCATTTCAGATGTGTATAGCAGAAAACATAGCAGTGTGAGGAGTCGAACGATGTGATTAATATTTCCATTTGATGAATTTATCACGGAGAAAGCGTGAATCAAAGATCATTTAACTTCAGCATTCGAAGACACAGTACTCATATGACACTCGCGGTGAACTCTATCGCTGTTATACGCGCTAACCAGGGGCGGCGCCAGCGGGGTGTCAGGGGTGTCGGCCGACACCCCGTCGGGGAAATCGGACTAAAATGCTATCGGGGAATTTGAGAGAAAATGCATGGCACTCTAAGTTACCTATAGCAGTTTCCCCGACAAGATCATCAATTTCCCCGACATACGACCTGATTTCAATTAGTTGTCAAGTCTAAAAATAATATATATTCTTAAATCTTTTATAGATTGTAATTGATCCATAAGCCACTTGTTTTGCATGAAATCAGTAGTATGATAAAATCTTATATTAAGAAAATGTCTGGGATTTTCTTCTTATTTTACTGTTGAGATTTCAATCGGGAAATTCTGGACTGGAAATGTTCGAATGAAGCTTGTTGCTGCCAAGAAACTTGATTTAATTATTCTTTGCCAGTATCTGCTGTCATATGACCCCTTTACCTAGTTCGGTCGCTCTGAACCGACCGCAAAATTTAGTATGCTTGTTTGCACACATCATTATATTTTATTGCATGTTTTTTATCGGATTTGGCTGAAAACGCCGGAAATATGACTCCAGACAAATGACTGATCTGTAGTCTATCGAAAGCTCAGGTGAGTTTAATGAAAATATATGACTGATGTTGTTGCTATTGTAGCTACAGTGTACATGTAGTAAATGTGAAAGATGATGAAAAATGAGTAGAAGAAGAAGAAAAGGGGAACGAGTGAGTGAGTGAGAAAGAGAGAGAGAGTAGTGATGAAGTCACCTGAATATTTATTTTATACACACCATTTCATCAAATATAAATGGGCATATATAAAATACTCGAAATAATAGTAGACATGCACATTTCAGGCCCACATGTTTCATATGTCGATATCCATGGAAATGACATAATGCACTCTCTTTAAGATTTGAAAGAAATTGTTGGTGCCATCATAGAAAAATATCAACAGTTTCCTGACAATTATTCCATTATTCAATCATTTAATTAAGTTTGATGGCAAAAAAATCAGCCAGTTATCAACGACGCAAAACTGTGATATAGTACAGACTTTATTATTGGGTATTTCCTGTGACGTTGCATTTCTATTTTATTGAGAGATGATTGTAATCAGAGTTTATGAGAGCTGATGATCATCCTTGTGATATGCATGAGTTCAAAAAATTGTACGGCTGAAGTTACCGCACATTGAAATCACCATGCAATTAAAACCGCCTTTTACGACAGTTACTCATAAGCGGATCCTGCCTATTGCAAGATTTTTCTTTCATCAAACTTAGTAAATGCAAAAAAATCATTTGTTTGGATAACCAAACAAATATTACCTAGGCATTTGATAAACGTTTTCTAAATTTCGCAAAATTCGTTAATATCGACTTACATACAAAATGTAGCAAATATTTGTTAGGCAATTGTTACACATTTCCTAAATTTGTTAAATTTCCAAAACGTTTGTTAAACTATTCAAATCTTATAAATTTTCCAAGTAAATACCAAATATTTGGTAAAGTTGATAAGTTTTTTTTCTCGGGTAATGTTGCCGGTGAATCAACGTATCTGTACTAAAAGAGACTGATCTTCCTGCCTCTCTAAGATCATTTACTGTCTCAACTTGATGATAAGTTTTGTGATGGTTGCAAGCTTCCTGATCTGTAGATATGTTGGATTACAATACAAACGTTCTTCCAGCGTTGTACCTAAATGCGTTGGAAAAACAAATGGGAAAAGTGAGCGATACTCCGTAAGCTGCAGTTGAAGCGTTGAATAAATGTAATGCAGACATATTTCCAAATATTTCTGCTAAGCTCCACTTACTTGCGATATTACCGATTGCAAGCGCATCTGATGGAGCGCAGCTTCTCCACTTTGAGGAGAATTAAAAATTATTTCAGAAGTGACGTCCACGAGGTTATCACGTCTGGCGAATTTGGTAATAAATCGAGACATTGCAAATCTGTTTTAGAAGCTTGGCCATACCTTTTATCTTACTTTTTTCTACTCTTTTTTTGCGAAAAACGCCTCAAATTAGGTATAAAATTCTTTTACTTGTACGACGCTTTGGAAGCCTAATTGAGACTTGCATAAGTTGACTCTACTACTCCTGTGACACGTAGCATTATCATCCATAAATAACCAAGTCGATGGATCACCAAGTTGATCTGTCATTTGGCCAATGTTCATTCGTAAAACATTCACATAGCGTTCAGAATTCATGGTTCCTTGCTGTATGTGAAGTTCAGAGCGGCCATTGGTCCAAATGCCAGCCCAAATCAGTAGAGTCGCACCACCTTGTACCCGGGGACGATGTAAATGTCTCGGAATTTCCTGATCAGATTTTATCCATAATCTCAATCGACCATCACTGTCCTTCAGACGGACTGATGTCTCATCAAACCAGACAACCCGATCCCATTGATTTCGCCAGTGACAATGTCTTATTGCCCATTTGAGACGTCTTTTTGTATGCTGATCTGATAATTCGATCTGAGAGGGCCTCTTACAGCTCTTGAAATTCGACTCAATAAGTCTTCTACGAATAGTGGACTTATCTTATACAAAGCAGTGTATGACTTTCATACTCCTGTTTAATGCTGTATACGACATGCAAATAAAAGTCATAAAAGGAAAACTTGTCCGATTGTGTGACCTCAATTTTTTTCATTTGAAATCTTTGGGGGTGTCTAAAACACCACAGACATAATCCAACTGTTAAGGTAGTTGGCCGATTGATAATCATACCCGTTAATCAAACGTATACCGGTTAATCACATTTTTTAATAAGTTTATCTATTTTTCGTTAACGCAACGCAATTTAAATTTAAATTTATTTTCTTTACTTTTATTATTCTCTTTTTTGAAATATTTATGTTAGCACTTATTTAGCGTTCCTTTGCTTTGTGTTGATTTTGTTCTAAAACCCGGTCAAACTCTAATAATTTCTGGATCATTTGATCGTTTGATATGTTCTGTACACTACTCTCTATATAATTTGATTGTGTGTGTCGCGGAAGAAAAGAATCTTTTCTCAAAGTTATGTTTGAGTGCAGTCTTTGTGATACCAAAAGTATTTAATTTCATTATTATCTATCTTTATCTTGATATCGAGAAAATTAAACCATTCATCAGGTTGAGGTACTGCATGAATAAACTTGATATATATGATGATTAATTGAATTAGAATAGTTTAGTATTTGATTAAATCTATTTTCATAGAAATCCAAGGGACCTAGTAGGCATATTATGCCGTCAATGTACCGCTTATTGCAGGGTTGAAACCCAACATATCTAACGCCTTCGATTCGATTTCATGGAGAAATACAGGGTGCGGCAGAAAAACCAAGTGTTTTTAATTTTGGTGTATCTCATTACATTTAGAAATAAAATAGAAATAACTGATGTCAATGTGTTCTTTAGGTCATAGCATTTACGTTTTTGTCCACATTGGACCACAATTTATTATTTTTTGTAGCAGTTTATTTAACTTAATAATTATAGTCATTTTCCCCTTTTATGCACTTAATGAAACGATGTTACAGTAAGAACCTAAGTGCTTTGAAAGCAAAAGCTTTTAACACATTCACTTTATTATGCATAGTGATCAAAAGCTTTTAACACATTCACTTTATTATGCATAGTGATCAAGATTCAATCGATATCTTGAATGTCAATAAACGTTAGAAATTAACAGTTTTAAAACAGTTCACGCAAACTTGAAGAACCATTAACAGCAACAATTGCGAACGGTGGCGCAAAGTGGCAGCCCATCGGTTCACCTTTAATTTGCTTGCAAGTCTACTTACTAAAAATTTGCTTACTAAAAGTTAGCAATTTCTCTATATTTTCAATACTTATTCCAAAATTATCAATTTTAGTGGTTTTTGAGATGGTTCAAATTATATTCAATACCTGTTTGTAACGGAATGCTATGGTACAAACTTTGTACGTCCAATGAAATAAAAGCTTTGTTATCTAAACTACAAGTATGTAAATTGTTTAACATATTAATCAATCAAATCTTCAGTTTTTATTAAATTTGCAGGAACTAGAGCCAAGGCTTGCGACAGCATTCGAGAAACTATCCAATCAATTTTTTACTATGGGCGTATTTCTTACAGAGGCCGGAAATCCTTCATCTGCTTTATCTTTGTGATCTTTTATGAAAGAGAAGAACTTTGTTGGGTTTGTACCAGTACTCATTAATTTCTCACTTTGATCGTGCAAAGAATTGTTTTTAATAATGCTCTTAATTAATTTGTTTGCTTGGTTTTCTATTCATTGATATTTGCTTTTATTCGATACTTGATAAGTTATATTATCTTGAAGAATAATTTCATTGTTTTTAGTTAAGTCGTCCGAATTACAAACCACGAATCTGTTAGTTTTGTCAGACCGCATTCATTGCAAGCTATTTTTGTTTAAAAATTCCTTCGTCATTTCACAGGATTTTTACTTCGATAAATTCTTTACTCTTACGAAGTTTTAAAGTTTCACAATCTAAAATTTCTTTTAATGTCGCGGCATTTCAGGTCGGTCTCCTTCGCAAGCTACGCAACACTCGAGACACAACAGTAGCAGAGGCCAAAGAAATATACAGAGTGGTCCAGAAACCTTGACCGATCTATTTTGCATTCTTTTAAGTATTAAGAACGAGATTTAGAATGCGCCTGAGTGTTACAAATTCGAACTTTATATTTAAGTCAAAACACGATTTTGAACGCCAAGTAGATCAAAATCGTCTTCTGCAAGTTCATGAATTAATCGAGGAATGTAAGGCTTTACCTTCATATCATGAAGCAGTCTTAGAACGGTTGAGCGACTTATGCCAGTAACAGATGACAATCGGCGAGACGACATCGGAGTCCTTCCATTGTCATGGATTTGCTGAAGAATCTTGTTTTCGTTCTCTTCACTACGAGCGGATCTTGGCCTGCCAGGAATGTCCTTTTTGAGCACATGTCCAAGCTCATCAAATTGGTTATTGACTCTGGCAATCGTTCTCACACTAATGGCATTGTCACCGTGTTCAGAAACGAGTTGTCGATGAACTTCAGCATGGTTCCGATGAACAGAAAATAATCTAACAGCTTGAATTTTCTGAGACAGTTGTTGGTCGTCCATCACAAATTGCAAATCTGCAAATAGACACAGAACAGGGTATTTTTTACAGCTTTTTAATAAACTCAAAAAATATTCTCAGATCAGAACAATGCAGATGTCAGGATAAACAATTTTCAGGAACAAAAAAAATTGATAAAAAGTTCTGAAAATTCGTAACAACTTTGATGGATAACAAAACACGGTTCCTAGATAATTACCAATCAGATGGAAGCTACTGTAAGTAATCGTCAATCCTGCAGATTTCAGTTTAATGAGTTCTACGTTGATGGAGGAGAACTCTTCCTTCTTCTCGCTGGCTCTTCGTCGCATGCTACTTGATTTCGACACTAAAGTCAAATGTAGCATGTAAAATATTTAAATTAATGACTTCATCGAAATTCAAGGGTTTTCGAGGGCTGCGGGAACCCTGATTTATTGATTTTTAGGCTTGAATACTTTATTGAATGAAACAGAATTGCAGCCGACATGTGCCTTGTCATTAGAATTCTGGCGTTTTAAGTTTCAAAGGGAATCCGCTTGCAAACATCAGCGTCTAAAGAGACAGCTTGTATGTTACATTCATGATTTAAACCTGTTCTAAAGGCGTTCCCGTCTATGATCCCCCCGTCTTCCTTTCCGACTGTGAGAGAGAACAAGGAAATGATAAAAATCCTTTTCATTGAAAACTGCTGGAAAAACAAGCGAAGATGCGAATAACAAACGAGAATTGTTCATGGATATCCAATAAGATAGAAAATATCAAAAGTCTTACAAAAACAGAAGTTTATGGCAATGACGGTACATGTGGACAAGAGAGTCCAATTTTAGACAGCTGTGACGAAACAACGGAATAACTCCAACTGCGTGAGATTCCTCCTTCTTGGCCCGCTAATCCACACCAGAGTCCTTCAGCAGGACCGCCAAGTAGGTCACGACGTACCAGATCCTGATGTTCTCATGAATCAGAAAGTCCTCAATTTCCCCGGAATGGATAAACACCGTCTCCTTCACACCGAAATACGAATATCGAGAGATCTGAATTCCAAAGTGAGAAATGACCATCAGTGATTCTGAAACACAAGAGAAATTCTCATCAGAGCAGTTCATTGAATATTCAGGGTTCCTACGCTTTTTCTGATTCAAAAATTAAGGAGATTTAAGGCGATTTTAAGAACACTAATCACTTAATTTAAGGAGGTATGACGGCTCAGTTGGTTAAGTGACCGCACCGATAACATAGTGTACAGAAGGTCCAGGGTTCGATCCTCCACCTAGGGAAGTGTAGAAAAGGTGAATTCTCGACTCTCTGATAGTCACATTCTGCTAAGAAGAACGATTCCAAATCCGAAGTGTGCCGTCTCAAAAGTAGTCCCAAATTTCAGAAGTCATTTTGTAAATCGTGATATGAAATTCCATTGAGCCATGTATATCCAATGTTCATGGAAAAAATTTGTTTCGTTTTGGAAATCCATTAGCGTCATCAATCAAAAAATATTTCTTTCTGTGTAATCTTTACATTTGGAAGTACGCTCAAAAGCAATCATGATCCTCTGTGAATTTGAATTTTCGTAATGATAACAATTCTTTACCTTTGCACTTTGCTGTCGAATACACAGGGCAGGTGCAGGCTCATCAATATTTGCCGAACTGAATTGTTGAAAGTTGCTGACCTGATTAAGCAATTTGCAACAATGTAAACAAGAACATATCAACAAGGAACAAAATATAAAGCCAAGTTTTGTTTGTTAAATGTACATGTATATTATAAAAAATATCATTAGACAAATGATTACAATTGATGAAGAATATTGATTTCCGCAATCCAAGAGAAAATATGAAGTAAAGTCAGCTGAAAGAAACAAGTCTGGATTGCTTTCACTCTCATGATTTTTCTATTTGTTCATCACAAACTACCTCTGAATACATCAAAAAAATCCATAAAACATGATTTGGATTCGAAGTTGAAAATCGTGGTTGTCCTAGTCACAGCTATTGGCTTTATGCATGAAACAATGTTTGCCCCACCTTATCAACATGAAGAATTTGAAGTTATTCTGGAATAAAATTATTACAAATTCAAAATACACGCGTACTATGGTAAGATATAACTACACGGATATGTTTAATTTCATTCATTTAATTATCCAGTAAAAGAGATACAATGAAAACGTTTTCAAGCAGAAGTATTATTGAAATAGGTCTTAATAAATATAATAGAAATATGAAAATCGGATTTTCAGAAGATTTGCGCAAAAAATCGACGCTGAGAGTGAGAGACGGTACAGTTTACTATGTTATTGATTCATCACCCACCACGCACCGTCACGGAATCAATAATCTAAAGTCCAGAAATTTAAAAAGATTTTCAAAAAATTAAGGAGTTTTAAGAAGATTTAAGAAGCGTAGGAGCCATGAATATTCTTAGTTTTAGATGATCTCAGGATGACAAATTCGAACTAAATAAATGCTGTACATGTTCTGAAAATGGTCTTGATAAAACTGTCCCAAGGAAAGTCTCGACATCAGGACTTATTCTACTACTACTTAACCTTTATCTAGTTTAAAATCGTTCTCATTGTATTCGTAGACATCAATTGTATTTGTAGAAATCATATTTCACATAGTCTCTATTAACGAAGCCGGAATTAATATCATGCCTTACATGAAATGTCTTTGACTAAATAAGTAGAAAATATACGTGCAAAAATAGACATCGGAAAAAAGAAAGTTTCCATAAATTGATATGAAATACCTCAAAGTATAAAGTGTTTTGTAACTAATTTATACATTTGTAAACATGTTGCTACTTCGGCTTAAGTCAAAAGTAGGAATGTTGAACACAGCAAATCGAGTTACGTTATCTGATAGATAACAAGGCCAATTTACGTTGTGGAACATTCCTCGTCTTCATGTAATTATCTGCTGTTAAGAAATTACCGCAGATTTTAGGCTGTGTCTTCGCTTGATTTTTCTAGGTTGAACCATGCTGTTACATAGGCTATGCAGGAGATGCAGACGCTACACACAGATTTAGAGAGGAATCTGTGCGCTACACACAGGAGATATTTTTAGATCACGTGTAAGAGTCCATCGACAACAAATCAGAGATGACAAGTATCCAATACAAGTCAGTATATCTCCTCTCGTGTAACAATCATTATCCCCTTTCTACATCAGCCTATTGTATCAATTGAAATCACTTCATGGAAGTAATTAATGCAGTCGAATGGGAAAATGTATTAATAGTTGTCATTCTCTTCAGATATTCAATATACTTCGACAGACCTTTGTTATCAACCAACAGCGTGACGTCTTACTTGAACCCTGGAATGAAGGATTGGTTCCTTGGATACTCAGTTAGAATACAAGGTACAACTGTGATCATGAACTTCGTGTGATTGCTGTCTACAGACAAATGACGAGCAGCTGTCTAATTATGAGGCTGTAAATGTTCTACAAATCAGATAAGAGCAATTTTACACACACTCAACGCTATGCGACGTTAGTGAAACTGCCCGTAAGAGAAGATTGTTGACGATGCAACACTTCCAGGTGTCAACAACAGAAATGTGGGGGGAAGAAAGAAGTATCGGACTTACAGATTGCCATATACACGTATTGGTACTTGTAGGTTTCATCCTCCCCCCCCCACTCCTTCAAAATTCCTGGGTCAGGCGAGTGCAGTCGGCGTGGCCTAGTGAAGAGGGTGAGAGCTCGTCTCCGCCGCAGACTTCGGTTCGAATCCTGGGTCAGGCGAGTGCAGTCAGCGTGGCCTAGTGAAGAGGGTGAGAGCTCGTCTCCGCCGCAGACTTCGGTTCGAATCCTGGGTCAGGCGAGTGCAGTCGGCGTGGCCTACTGAAGAAGGTGCGAGCTCGTCTCCAACCCAGGCTTCGGTTCGAATCCTGGGTCAGGCGAGTGCAGTCGGCGTGGCCTAGTGAAGAGAGTGAGAGCTCGTCTCCGCCGCAGACTTCGGTTCGATTCCTGGGTCAGGCGAGTGCAGTCGGCGTGGCCTAGTGAAGAGGGTGAGAGCTCGTCTCCACCGCAGACTTCGGTTCGAATCCTGGGTCAGGCGAGTGCAGTCGGCGTGGCCTAGTGAAGAGGGTGAGAGCTCGTCTCCGCCGCAGACTTCGGTTCGAATCCCGGGTCAGGCGAGTGCGGTCAGCGTGGCCTAGTGAAGAGAGTGAGAGCTCGTCTCCGCCGCAGACTTCGGTTCGATTCCTGGGTCAGGCGAGTGCAGTCGGCGTGGCCTACTGAAGAAGGTGCGAGCTCGTCTCCACCGCAGACTTCGGTTCGATTCCTGGGTCAGGCGAGTGCGGTCGGCGTGGCCTAGTGAAGAAGGTGCGAGCTCGTCTCCACCGCAGACTTCGGTTCGAATCCTGGGTCAGGCGAGTGCAGTCGGCGTGGCCTACTGAAGAAGGTGCGAGCTCGTCTCCACCGCAGACTTCGGTTCGAATCCCGGGTCAGGCGAGTGCAGTCGGCGTGGCCTAGTGAAGAAGGTGCGAGCTCGTCTCCACCGCAGACTTCGGTTCGATTCCTGGGTCAGGCGAGTGCAGTCGGCGTGGCCTACTGAAGAAGGTGCGAGCTCGTCTCCACCGCGGACTTCGGTTCGATTCCCGGGTCAGGCGAGTGCAGTCGGCGTGGCCTACTGAAGAAGGTGCGAGCTCGTCTCCACCACAGACTTCGGTTCGAATCCCGGGTCAGGCGAGTGCAGTCCGCGTGGCCTAGTGAAAAAGGTGCTAGCTCGTCTCCGCCGCAGACTTCGGTTCGAATCCTGGGTCAGGCGAGTGCAGTCGGCGTGGCCTACTGAAGAAGGTGCGAGCTCGTCTCCGCCGCAGACTTCGGTTCGAATCCCGGGTCAGGCGAGTGCAGTCGCGGAATCAAGGGTGTTGGTGTCTCTTATTGACTTAATCGTTGTCATTCTCTTTAGATGTTCAATGAGAAAATGTGTATTAAAATCTTGTAAACAAAATATACCATGGCCGCTGCGCCTGTCAACAAAATTCTACCATTACATGTGTAAATATTGTTAAAGCAATAGTACAAATAGTATGCTACTATGGTCAAATAATTGATGCAAATTCAGTGACAAATGATAATATAAAATTTCATTCCAAATGCCAAACCCGCAATGATGTTCCGATGTACGAGCACAATGATACATTATACACAAATTTTATCAGCGCTATCAGCTTGAATCTAGGTAGCGATGTAGATCTAGCTTGTATATGAACGCGTATACAGTAATGATATTTGATTATGAATTATGTGCTCTCCGGACCTTCAGATATGACTCGTTTATTAACTCATAAAATGATAGTTCTGATTGAGTGTGACTGCGCAATTAAATTGATAAATAAAAACCAGTAAATGTCAGATCGATGACTTGATTTGTGTTTGAAGATGGGTTTCCTTGTCTTCTGAAATGTCATGGTGTTTGCATTATGTATTATTCATGATAAATGGAATTGTCGAACTGACTTTGACTCTGCTTACATAGTTGCATCCAAGTCAATGATACTTTCACGAATCAGATTAAAGTATTTGTGTTATTCAGTTAAATTTCAGAATATGCCGTCAATGTCTCCTCTTCGCTAAAGTTCGCACGAAGTTCTTCATGATGAACCAATTTTTGTTTACCATTATATCATCATTCTGATTAATATTGTAATGTTTTGCCTTAATGGCTAAAAAACGTCTGAACTCTGAGTTCTGTAGGGCGAAATATGTATTGTGGAAAAAGAAAAATGCGGTGAGTTGATGTAGTGGTAGTGATATATTTTAGAATGAATGAAAATCAAGCTATACATCAAAATTATCAAGTAACTTCACGATAGCAAATTAAAGACATTTACAATGATAAAAAGTCGAAACACATAATCACAATATTCCTCCAGAATTGTTCAAAAATTATTGTCATTATTAATGGTACTGGACATGAAAGGGAAAAACGATCGGGAACGAGCATAAATTCGACAAAGGAAAGAGCGGTATTTCCTCGTTCGTGGCAACACTGTAGGTACAAGAGGCGCAAGGATGTGATGCGGGTTGTTGCAGATAGCCTTGAATAATTTCTTTGAGATGGCAAATCTTCGCTCTGAGATTGTTGTTGGTGAGCATTTACACTTGCTATAAGCTTCGTCAAAGTAAATAATTTTGTGGGCTCGTCTATCAATACGATCCAATTGACAACATAACTTCACATTCAAGCCGCAGAAGCATGGGCAGGCATATTCAATGATTGACCGGATGTATGCTGTATAGACGGTGTGCAGTTCGTCCTGAGAAACTAGAGGTCTCAGCATCTTCAAGGCGTGCATTCGTGAAGCTGATTTGGAGCGTATAGACTGTATATGATGTGTGAAGCTTAGTTTCTTGTCCATTGTCACCCCAAGAATGTCCAATTTATCCACCGATTCGATATCTGGAATCGTAGGTAATGATCCAATCCGTCCACAGAGCATGATCTTCGACTTCTTAATATTTAATTGTAGAACTTTTGTCATACACCACTGTGCTACGTTCCGGAGCTCATTTCTCACGATTTCAAAATCAACGGGTTGTCTGAGTCGCACTGCGAGGTACATATCATCGGCATACTTCACTACATGAGTTTCGACTCCAATGGGTTTGAAATCATTCGTGAACATACAGAATAGATATGGTCCCAAGATGGAGCCTTGTATTACTCCCGAAGTTATTTCATATGATTCACTGAGGGAGCAATCGATGCGCACAACGTTATGTCGATTACTGAGGTAGTCATATAGCCAACGAATGAAGCCATGGGGCAGGCCGAGGTCGGTGACTTTGTCGATCAGTAGATTGTGTGGAATGCGATCGAACGCTTTGGACAGATCAATGCTTATGATTGCAATGGCGAGAGTCGATGTGTCGTCGAGTTGTCGGGAAACATGTTCATGAAGATCGATGATTGCCGTTACTGTGGATGCTTTAGGTCGGAATCCATGTTGTTGTTTATCATAATTTTGAAGAAAACATCTCTGAAGGCTGTTAACAATGCATCGTTCAATCACTTTACCAATAGTGGGGAGAATCGAGATTGGTCGCATGTTTTCAATCTTAATAGGATAGGATTTTGGGGCTGGAATAGTCACGCCAGATTTCAGTTGAGATGGAAAAATTCCCGAGCTGACAGAATTTTTGATAATGGCATGAATGGCCACTGCAAGAAGGTCGGCCAGTTCTCTATAAATCGTGTTGGGAACATCGTCACGAGATTTTGCAATTCCTGGTTTCAGGTTCCTTAGATATGCTATCACATCCTTCACCGAAATCTGAATGTCCCAAGGTGAGCCATTTTCCACGTCCTGTACATCCACTTCGGAAGAAGGGGCTAATTTCGAAACAAACGATTCACGAATAGCCTGAAGGACATGATTAACATCACCCAGCTTTGATAGGTGGTCCATAAGGTTCTTTTTGCTCACAGTTGGGCTCGACATTTCATTGGCCAGCTTCCAGATGCTGTTGGAGCTCTTTAATTTGTTTGCCCATTTAAGCTTAGCTTTCTAGCTTATTTCTTCTTTCACTTTTACTTTCAGTTGAGCATAGAGGTCCCATTGACGGTTTCGATAAGCCTCCCATTTGGCATTGATGATACTCTTTGTTACAGGAGTCATCCACTTCTTATCTCGATTCGTAATGGATACACAGGACGTGGGAATATGGGAATCTACCAGGCTACGAAGGGAACTCAGGAGAAAATCACATTGTAGATTTACGTTTGATGCATTCATGAGAGTTTCTTGATTTTCAGCAGAGAAGTTTTGAAAAGCATTGCGTAGCCTGGCGACATTTGAAGGTCGAAGATCATAAACGGGCACTTGTTTGATGCTACCTGGGCAGTGACTTTCAGGACCAGTCGGATACATAACCAGAGTCTTATGGTCGGAATTGCCAAGTGGGGAATAATATAGGACATTATCTGCTAGGTATACATCTACTAGTTCATCCGAGATAAGAAATACATCCAAACAGTTGTCACCTCGTGTTGGCTTGTTGATGATGTTGTACAATTGTAGATCAGAGCATATGGATCTGGTGTCTAAGTTATTGAAGTCACCCATGAGAACAACATGAAATTCAGGAAATTGAATGAGAAGTGCATCAACCATTTTCACAAAGAAAAGTGCGATATCGTTCAAAGTAGCGGAGTCAAGACTAGGTGGAACATAGGTGTTGAAAACAATCATCTTTACGGAGGAAATAATAATAATACCACATACTTCAATAGACGATGGCATGTTGCATGGTAGTTTTATAACATGATAACACAACGTATTATGCACGTAAATGATGCTGCCGCCTCCTCAATACTAATGTATTCGTCTAAAATGGAGGGGTTAAGCCATGATTCAGTAATACATATGACATCGGGACGTTTAATAGAGACAACAATTCTAAGTTCATCAATTTTCTTGAAGAGAGACTGAGCATTTGAAAGCATGAAAACGGGAAAGTTACAATATGACGTTTTATTATTGTTTATCACTGCGCAGTACAATCTTCCCCTTGAAAATGACGACATCTTCATCTCTGCTGAGGCGGTCTCTCAATTCCGCTCGCAGGGCCTTGTCTGCTGCTTGTTGAGAGAGAGTCCTGTCTGCATTGATGAATATGGTCTTCAAGTTGGCATTAGAACGTAGTTTCTTTGCATTACGCAGGGCTAGCAGCTTGGCTTCCACACTCTGCAAGCGAACAAGGAGGAGACGTTTCCCAGTATTCCCTGGTCTGCCGATGCGCCGAACTTCCTTTAACTCTTCAATGGGAACATCAGTGTGGCTCAATATTTCCTGACACAAGGTGCGGTCATGCTCTTTCTTCTCATGAATGGTGCCTTCGGATAGTTCAGCAAGACCAGCAATGACGATATTCTTTTCTTTTCTTTGTCGCTCTGTTACTTCATTCAATATGCTGTCCGTCAATTCCATTTTCTGGTCTTTGGCTTCAGCCAGTTCTTTTTCCAGCACGCCTACCCTGTAACTCAAGGTATTAGTCTCACAAGTCAGGTCGCAAATCTTCTTCATGATTGGATCAAGAGCTTCCTGAAGTTTTGTCTCAAATATCCTACCTACTTCGGTCGTGCTAATTAAGTCACTGGAAGCAGGCTGATGTTGCTGTTTCAGCAGAATGATTGTTTGCAACAGGTCGCTCTTGGTCAGAGAGTTCTTGCGAGCCATCAATTCACTTTCTGGCATCCAATTAATCGATATTTCGAGATTACCACGCGTAGGAGGGCTGGCTGATCAGACTGATTAACAGCTGATCGATTCGACTGACAATACCAGCCGCTACAATGCACGCTACAACAGACTAGCCGGAACACGGAGCGAAGGGCTAGATAGACGGTGTGATGACGCGATGGTAGGATAGCGTGGAGGACTATTCAGATCTGCGCAAGCGCACAATGACCAAAAGATCACAAAAATGATAAATCGGCGTAGCGTTGGAACCAGAGAACCGTCGACCAAACGGAGAACACACGATGAAAGAGGAGACGATGAGGCACAATTTGATGTCAGATTCGGTAGATAACGATGGCACACACGCATGTATTCCTCAATAAATCTGTAGTTGACGAGATGATCGCGAAGCAGACGACCTGCGTCGTTCACGTCCAGTCAACGATACAAACGCGACAGTTTGCTTTCCAGGGAGCAATCGTGATCAACCTCAGGATATCCGCTTTGAAGAGGAAATGGGAAAACGTATAGTGTAGCACCGATATTTCTCTCTCAGTATATGTGGGTGCATTTAGCTTCTGCTAATTTTTCATCTTAGAACATATAGAAGAAAAAACTATGTTGTCTCATGGACTCGTCTGCTCTCTATGGTGAGATACAACAGTACTGTACAAGCATCGACTAGCCGAGGAAAGATTATTATTGACTAAACGGTCGAAATCCCTCACAAGTGCGCATGAAAGACTGTTGGGGATGGAGGACGACAAGAATGTGCTAAATGCTTCCAAAATTGTGAAGATTTGACAATTTTGAACTGTTAAAAAATCATCAATTCTTTGGTTTCTGTATTATAGAAAAGCAACTAGATTTATTCCCTAGCTAACAGCAATCGGATCTGCTTGTAAGAAAACGGTTCAATAAAGAATATCTCTATTGGCAATGATAATGAACATGAAAGGCAACCCAAATCGTGGAAATTGTCAATTCTCACATGAAGATTCACACAGTTATTTATAATTGCCAATTGAATCACAATCGAAATACCCTATACCTTCAGTGTCCTCCGCCTTATCTTGAGCGCAGTCGCACGTCTGTCTCTTCATATCAGCGACATTCGATACGTGGACATCGTAGCCCTTCAGTCGTTTGCCGTCGATCCCAACACAGTAGCTGTACGGGTAAAGGAATTGTTTGGGATCGTAACTCCCCCAAGGTGTGCAACGGAGGACATGTTTGGATGGCTGAGAGGCAGCTTCGTGCTCTGCTTTAAAGCAAGGTCTAGTGAGATCTTTTACACATTTCTGAGCTTTACAAACGAGACCATCGTAACATTTTGTATCACCAGCTGCACAGGCTTCGTTTAGGCCCATAGTCAGCGCATTTGCGGCATAGCATGTTGCAAGAGCAACAAGTAGAATGGCAACCACTTTCATCCTTCGTCTGATTGAGTTCTAAGGAAAAATTGCTCCTCGGCGATTTAAATGCAGAAATTAATTAAAACTTCTTCATCTTGATATCTATGACTACCAGCCGTTGTGTTCTCATCCAATCAGAGATAATTTCTGAAAAATACTGAGAAGTCACCGCCTGTCCTCTGCCTCAAACGACATTCACTTATTCATAAAACAATTGCTGCCAATTAAAATCTCTTTTCAGCACTTCAATCATGCTTATCAAATTCTGCACAGATCATGCAACCACTGCATGTCCGCAGTTAATTAGGAACAGAAAAATAACGACGACCTTTGAACCAGATAGCACAACATCGAGAGAAACAATAGGCCTACATCAGAACGACATTCACATGCCACATTTGCTGCCAATTAAAATCTCTTATCACGCAATGTTTATGCAGCAACCACTTTCACATTGTCACACTCAACTGTGACAGCCATTGTTTTGATAGTTTCAGGTTTTGAGGGATTTTCAGACGTGCGCGCAAGCATCGGTCAGTACGGTCTCTACAAATGAAGGCAGCATTTCAGAGCGGAAAGAATTCCGAATAAAATCAATTTTTTCATGCAATAGTAATTTTTCAATATGCAAAATCAAGTGTTAAAATTCAACTGCAGTTTTCTAGGGATTGCAATCCCCAGGATCCTAGGATTCATTTAGTTGTCAGTTTGGTAGTAAATACTAGACGCTTTCATAGTAAGTTAGTATTTTTGACTGCCAATGGAGACTGAATTCAAATGCTTTTTCTATTTTCTCTGAATAACTAATTCAATATTGTGCATTACAGCTGTGTCGAGTTGACTTTTATGTTTTGATTATCTTTGCGCCCTACACATTTTCTTATCATGAAGAACAGCAACAAGGTTTCACAAAATAGCAGGTTTTTCAGAATTATTCCTTCATCTTTCTACTCCGATTCTGTCGATGTAGTCTTCAGAATAAGTTGTGTTTTTAGTGATAGGCCTAGTTAGAAGTTTATAGTTTGCGCGTCGTCTACGGTTGTCTGCGCTGCCGCTTGAACCACGGATGAACCGCTAAGCATGTTCTGTCTTCCGTGAGCATGAAATTGAGGTCCTATCACATTGTTTAGCCTCTGATACATGCAGACACATGAGGCGCAAAGTCTATATAAGAGGACTGCCAACTTTACTACCTTATATAACAGATGTTGCAGTAATGTCCCGCATAGCCACGGATGTTTGGGGTCATGTGTAATTACGCGTGATTCACGCGTGAATTACGCGTGATTGAGCGTGGCATGTCACCTAGTGTGATATAGTTAGAAGTTTTGATACAAAATAAGATGTTTAGATGCTAAGTGGTATCAAAATGATAGGTTCAAATCAAAGTTGTTGATAGTTTGTCACAAGTGCCCCAACTTCATGGTAATATCAATTATAGTGCGCAGGTGTGCTGGACAGCGCTTCCCTTTCACAGTGATGATGTCAGGTCATTCTTCTAAGACGCGCACTACTTCAAATGACTGACCAACCAGAGGAGTATCCACGGAAAATGATTGATTGGTGATTGCTACGGATGTTGGCAATTTTGTGTCAGGAATTGTGTAAATATTAAAGAGAAAAAGATTGCAATTAAAAGAATTTTCCTTTGTTCAGCAATTTGATCAGCAATTTTCAAATAGTGATACAAATGTTTCAATGTTTTGGTAACACAATAAATCAATTGCAAAAACGAGTTGTTCCACGACGTTAAATGGGTTTATTAGCCGATATTTCACAACCAGTTCGGGTTGCGTCGTCAGGGCAGAATGAAATAGACAGCTTGCGAAGCAGATCGTCAACATTACTCGCTAGACAGAATGGCGCCATAAACAATAAAAGAATAGAACAGCTATAGACACAAAAGCAGCGTGGAATCTTAAAAACAATACTGAATAGAAAGTCATAGAAATCAAAGACATTAGATAGACAGATAAAGTCAAAGTCATAGAAATCACAGAAATTAGATAATACTGTATACAGAGGGGACAGGAAGTTCACATCGATTCATTGCTGTCTATTTCATTCTGCCCTGACGACGCAACCCGAACTGGTTGTGAAATATCGGCTAATAAACCCATTTAACGTCGTGGAACAACTCGTTTTTGCATATTCACACCGACGTACGACCTTATGTTTTCATCGCTACGAATAAATCAATTGTAAAATTGGATTGCTCTTTATTTCGAAAAATGTTTACCTTGCTGATTGATCAATATGCACAGTCACGACAATTACACGTAATTATTCGTTATGATATTCGGCAAAGTGGAAGAATAGCAAAGTTTTCTGGAACTACATTGTAACAGAATTCCGCTAACGCGCGGATATTAAAATATATTAAAATATAAAAACTATTTATATATAATATATGTAAGGTAGTCCTGAAAATGACTCATTCAGCGTTCACTGTGCTGGACACACGGATTCTTAAAAGCTCAAAAAGACAAGAACGAAAGTATAAATATAAAACTGGGCAAACAAGCACTTAAACAAATACATGCAAAAATATGTAACGTGCTCATTAGCAAGATGACCAACTGCCTTCGTCTCGTTTCGGGTCCTTTAACATCTTGGACGAATAAGCAGTGGCTTACCCACGCCATAGGCGTACCCCATAAAACAAAATACACAGAAATAACGGAGCTCAAAATGCTGTGGATGTACTCATATCATACCGCATTGGATGGACAACTGTTACATAGGCTATGCAGGAGATGCAGACGCTACTCACAGGAGATATATTTAGATCACGTGTAAGAGTCCATCGACAACAAATCAGAGATGACAAGTATCCAATACAAGTCAGTATATTTCCTCTCGTGTAAGAATCATTATCCCCTTTCTACATCAGCCTATTGCATCAATTGAAATCACTTCATGTAAGTAATAAAGTAATGCGGTCGAATGGGAAAATGTATTGATAGTTGTCATTCTCTTTAGATATTTAATGTACTTCGACAGACCTTTGTTGTCAACCAACAGCGTGACGTCTTACTTGAACCCTGGAATGAAGGATTGGTTCCTTGGATACTCAGTTAGAATACAAGGTACAGCTGTGATCATGAATTTCGTGTGATTGCTGTCTACAGACAAATGACGAGCAGCTGTCTAATTATGAGGCTGTAAATGTTCTACAAATCAGATAAGAGCAATTTTACACACACTCAACGCTATGCGACGTTAGTGAAACTGCCCGTAAGTAAGAGAAGATTGTTGACGATGCAACACTTCCAGGTGTCAACAACAGAAATGTGGGGGGGGGAAGAAAGAAGTATCGGACTTACAGATTGCCATATAGACGTATTGGTACTTGTAGGTTTCATCCTCCCCCCCCCACTCCTTCAAAATTCGATACATCATGTCAGAGCTGGAAGCCGGCCGCCGGCCTAATGACCAAGGCCGGCTTTACAAGTTGATGGACTTTTTTGGCTGATTTTATCTCGATTCGAACATCGATTCGAATCATAATTCGAACATCTCAACATTACTGGATTTTTTGAATAGCCTATATAATTGATAACCGATTTAATCCTGACTCATTGATTGAAACATAAACCATAGCTGGGATTCATTAGCATATCAGAATCAGGTCACTCATCAAGTTTATAATGAATTCACGTGGTTCATAAACTTATCATGTGGCTCGTGACAAAGATAGCTCGTGGATGAGTCAACATATTCCTTGATGTCAGCACGCACGCGTCCCCCTGTTTTGATTCAGTGTGATACGGCTCGTGTAGACAACTATTTTGTTCAACGGCTTGATTGCCTCAGAATTCAATGGCGCCTTATTAGCAGGAGTGCCGACTAGGGATTGCAATCCCGGTCCATTTTCTCCAATCCCGAAATTGCAATCCCTGGTGCCGACCCTACCGCGCAGCAACAAATAACTTGTACGTAATGGACCCTTATTGTCATTCGCCACTCACTCAGCTATCCGTTTAGTCTTATTCATTACTCGTCTACTGTCTGCTGTGCCAGACGAATCGAACAATTTAATATTAGCCGTCCGTCTTCTAGTAATTGTCAGTCTGCTTCCGTCCACTGTTCAATATCTACGCATCGTACTTCGACGTTCGCTGTTCTTTGTCTACGCTTCGGCATCCTATCTTATGCGTATGAGATGGATCCAGACAATATTACTGATAAACAGATTCAGATGAAATTGTCAACGCGTAAATTAACACTATCAGAAGACAAATCAAGGGAAAATGTGGCGCATATTGTTGAGACATCATCGTATGGCACAACACAACGATTACCATGTTGGGTGACCTGCAACCGCTGCAAGACGACGGTGATCCGCACTCACAGCAAAGTCAAGGAGGACGGAACTCGTAAAAGCTGGGGAGTAAGTGCTCTCAAAAGACACTGGGACACTTGTCTATCTAGAAAAGAAACTGCTGGTGACCGTGCAAGACAGACTACTATCAAAGTCAATCCTGAATACACCAAACATAAACGCCTTGAAAAGTCGGATGCAGAACGAGTGAAAGATTCAGAATCAATATTTGTTATTTCCGGAATGCATAGTTTTTGCGATGTGGAAAATGAAGGACTTAAACAACTTGCAAAAACAATGATAGAAATCGGTAATAAGTACGGCAACGTGAATGTAGATGATATCTGGTATGGAAGAAAAACTATTCGGGATTGTGTTAAGAAATCATTTGAAAGATTCATTGACTATATGAAAGAAAGAATATCCAGTGCCGTGTCTTGTGATGAAGTCGCATGTACTGCAGATTTGTGGACTGACGATCACATTCACCGTTCGTATCTGGAGCTGTCCATTTTCTGGATGGATGCTTCTTATGAAGTGAAACATTTCATGGCTCGATGTAAAGTCTTTCCCCATGATAAAAAGCCTGCCAAGAACATTCTCTCTGAAATCAGTGATATCTTCCAAACATACGGACTATGTGAGGATACTACGCCTATAACTACAGACAAGGGCGCTAATATCGTCAGTGCACTTCGAGAGAAATCAAGAATGCAATGTATGGCACACCGTCTATCCACTGTTTTGACTAACGCATGGAATGCACGAAGGACGAGAAGCCATACGTACAAGAAATGGAAATCGCCATCAAAGACCTTGCAAGATACGCAAATCAGACATCGGGATTGCAAGAAAAATTGCCGAAAACTTTGAAGAAATTTTCTCAAACGCGTCCGTGGCGTGGGTTTGGTAATGTATACAGCAGTCTTGCGGATTCTTTTTACGCACTTCGAGCTGAACTTCAACGACGAAATGAGGATAGTCGTTTAGAATCGATTTCTTTTGCGCTAGTGACCGAGTTAGGAGTTTTCTTTCGTCAATTCGACGGAATCTTGGACAAGCTCGAATCTGCTGATAGGCCCAGTCTACAAACAGTTCTCCCAACATGCTACCTCGTCGTAGATCACATCTGCAGCGTCGATCCGGATGAACATTCAGTCATCTCTACCTTGAAAGCAAATCTGAGAAAATATATGCTGCTGAAGTACTGGCCTGATGTGAACACATTGCATACAATCGCAGCCGTCCTTGATCCATCATTTTCCAAATTGAATTTTGTACCTAACGCAAGTGATCGTTCTGTTATGATCAAAGACGCTTCAAATGGTATCAGACAGATGTCACAAGAGAAAATAACAGTAGGCCTACATGCATGTCCCAGTGATGACCGCACCACTGTTGATTACGATAATGTCATGGAAGCTGGTCCTTCGCAAAAAAACCCCAGATTGGATCCATTCGCTGCACTGAAACTTAAAGTCCCGCCTACACTCCCAAATTCTTTGACAAAAATTTCTAACTTCGACGTGGAGTTCGAAAAATACACGAAAGCAGATATACATGAAGGCTATGATGGAGATAATCCTTTGTCATATTGGAAATCAAATGAAGAAAAGTTTCCTATTTTATCAAATGTCAGCAGACAAATCTATGTGATACAAGCATCCAGCGGCGAGAGTGAACGCCACTTCAGCATCACAAAGGGTATACTTACAGAGAAAAGGAGCTCATTGAAACCTGATGCCGTTGAGGCCTTAGCAGTTTTGAATGAGGGACTTCGTAACAAATTATTCCCCATGTAAGACGAACTCATGGTATATTGGCTGATATTTTTTCTTGAGATTTATCTTTGATATTCTACGTTATTCACACATATTTTGTTATTGATGTAATTGCAACAGGTAAAAATTAGCTTTATGTTATGGTATTACCGAATTCCAGTTTGGATTTTTTGTTTGTTTTTGTTATGAGAAGAATTATTACACTTTAATCTGTTTATTAATCATCATTGCTTTTAATTAATGTTTAACTTACCTGGGGCATAAATTACCGTATTCAGTACAATTTATGAATTAAAAATTTAAATGGATTTAAAAAATATACAATAAGTAATATAGCACTATTAATATAAATTAATGTAACAAATACTATGGCCGGCTCAAAATGCATTAGGCCTGGCCTACATCGTTAACTTATTAGAAAAAGTGTTGTCAAAGACGTATAACTTATCTAATAACTTAAAATTGTATAAGTTGACTTAGCTTAATTACAGTGGCATCTGGTGACAAACATAATGCACACGTATTGCTGTCACTTGTTAAGTATGCGTATCGCATTTAAGACAGTTAACGAGACAGTTTTTTTGAACGTAGGCTAATTCCAGTACTAAATCATTTCTAGAGCCTATAACTCAAGAAAATTATCACGCAATGAAGTAGAGGAGTAGGCACATCTTTATCAGCTAGCTTGGCATGTAATAAAAAATAACTATTAATCGAGGACTGCTATGCCTGTAGAGGTACCCAGAAACAAGAATACTGGACATTATTTCAATCATTAGACAGGAGTATGATAATAAGCCAGTTTAGAGGTTAACTTTTAGAAAAATAGGCGTACTACGAAAAAGCCGGCCCCGGCCGCCGGCCGCCGGCCGACAACAGGAATGTGAGCCGGCCCCGGCCGGTGGAGGTTAGTGCCGGCCCCGGCCCGGTCCGGCCTGAAAAATCCGGCCGGCTTCCAGCTCTGAACCAGCTGCCACTGTAGCCTTGTTATGGAGTTTTCTCATACAACAAGGCCCTGGGTTCGATCGAGTCTCAGCGCGGAATATCGGCTTATATCTTAATTTCCGTAAATAACGGATGAAATTATCATTTACTTAATTGGAGTCCTAGAAAGTAATGACGGATTATTTCAGACCCCTTCGACACAATAATAAGGGTCTTCTGTCCTTTCATGCCATCATTGGTTTGAAAATGGATCGGCTCTCCCACGTCTCTATTATTTCAATAATAATAATTAGGGCTCTTGGTACTATGGCGTGAATAGGAGGCGATTTGTATACCAAGCACCCTCCCATCTTCATTTGATATCTATGATGAATTGAGACTCCATATTACTTGTACATGTCGGGCTAGTTGTCCTTTATCTATAACAACAACAACATGGATTGATTATCTGTGTCACGGTGTTCTATCGACATGGTAGAAGATAAATTGTATGAAATTATAGGGCGATCTGTACACTTTCAATAAAATAGAAAAAAAGTTAACTCTAGAAAAGTTTCTTGCTTATCTCTATTAACTATTCACATTAAACCGAACTTACTTTTGCAAGATTTATCACCTTGGAAATTTTCCGCATGCTAGCTGCAGTGATATTGGTTAATGGTGCCATCATACAAAAATAGTAATGATTCGGCATGATGACAGTGATTTCATCAAGGTGGAGCAATGCAAACTGGCAAACGTGACATCTAGTAGCAACTAACCGAAGCCAATGAGGAGCGTTGCACTAAACCGATGCTATTAAAGGCATATTCCTAAAATTCGCAGACTCATTTCGCAATGTCAGATGACCAGTTCAGCGACCGGGACGAATTCGCGTCTCAAATTGACACGTTGGATGATGCAATTTTTTGATTCTTCGGCTGCGAATGCTTGGTTGAATTGTGTATTAGAGGTTTGTCATACCTACACATGTGACATGTCTTTTCTTTGATAATCTCATCGTTTGAGTCATGAGAAGCATATAAAGTGTAAGATGAAATATATACATTGCATCGATCATCTTAGAAATACTGCATAGAAAGCATCCTTGATTATTTCGAGATCATCGACATAACAAGTAAACTTAATATTTCATCATGTGATGCATTATTGTTGATAGATAAATCAAGAGTGGATACATTATTGAATTTGACTAAACAAAAATCAAACTTAACTGTAATTACAAAAAACACGGTCTTAGACAAACATTGATATTTTTCTTTCAAAAGGCTTGCAGCTGAGGTTATAACCCAATTATGTTTTTCTTCAACACTTGTCGCAAAATAATATCTGAGTTAGCCTTACGTGATACAAAAATCTATATAAGAATCATAGAACATCATAAGATAGAATATTTTATATATTGTAGCCAGTGGCGTCGCGTGCTCCCTGACCATAGGCCTTCACTCGTCATTGGGATACTATTTCTATACAAAGCACTTTTATGTCACAACATTAATTTTCATAAAAGCTGAATTTTTAATAACAATTTTTCGAACATTTTTTAAGGTCAAGTGAAAGTGCACATGAGAAGTGATTGCTCATGTCACTTAACCGCCTTACTCAAGGAGCGGCTATATCATTATATCCCCTCTCTGTCCAGACCACATTTTCTCGAGAAAAAAGGAGGCAAGGCCAACAGTTTCTTGCGTTTTTGACGGTCGGTCAGCCACTCACATGTTTGAAATTTTGATGCATTAAAATGTCTAGTGTAGTACTTCTTATTTCTTTCTCTGTGACTACTTTCAACTTCATATCAGGTGTTGGCCTACCTTGCTTGACGACTGTCATCTTTTCAGTATATTCCCTTGGGACGAAAGGCGTGGTTATGATCTCATCTGCAGTACTAAACATAGTGTCACATCAATCACGTAAAAACAAATTATGGAATTCTACCGAATCTGGGTGTTCGAGTCAGATGCATTACTCTGCATTCATTGGAGAACGCTCATCATCTGATCGCAGTCTTGTCTGAGCGTCATCCATCTGCCACTGTTGACGTATTGGCTTCTCTCACATTAAGCGAATCCGGGAACAATTGGGTTGCGCTTCCCTTACTATATTTAGGTACCGCGCCTCGATCAAGAATTGCGTGGAATTTCATTGCAAAAATTGGAGAAGGCAAAGCATCATGTCTATCGGGAAAGCCAATATTGTCGCGGGCGCGTGCGCTTACAGCCCCACTCGCACACAACTCTCTTTCGCTGTCTGAACATCAGTGCTCCGTCTGGACACACGACTAGCTTGTGTGTCTAATTGTTCGAAGAAAACAGCTGTGATTCGAGCACGTGCTGCAAAACTGTTCACTCTTGAGGTTGAGCGTCTGATTTTGAGACGGAAGCTGTGCACAGCTATCACGAGAAGCTATCGAATTTAAATGAATGATGACACTTTTCATTTTTATAAATGTTGGTAAATAATTTTTGAGGATGCGCCGAAGACCTCGCAGGTACGGAGAAGACGCCATTGATTGTAGCTGTTCTGATAATTTTAATAAAGGCGCTTGGTACACCCACTGTAAAAAATTCAAAATTTAAATATATTCGAATTTTATTGCATGTGCTTTAGTGCTATCACATACCTGTTCACTACTAAATAAATGAGTATGAAATAAGAACAAAAAATATTTTCGATAGGGGCGCTTGGTACACTTGCTGTACCAAGCGCCCTTATTGGAAATTCAACTGTTTCATGCGCTTTGGTTCCGGCACATGTCTGTTTGCTAATTTATCAATGAATTTGCAATAAGATCAAAAACAATTTTGTAGCAAGCTCCCTATTTTCTTGAATTTTGTACAGAGAGCCCTGATCATTGTTATAATGCACGAAGCGCCCGAATTTATGATAATCGCGTGTACCAAGCGCCCCAATCATTACAATAATGCTGATTATCGCTGTGATTTTGGTTGGAATGCTTATGTAGTCACATAAAATAAACTTCTTGTTCTATGCTTTTGTATCTTCTATTGCAATCTAATCAAAAGCGATTGATAAAAATTCATAATTATTCAACTGAACGTAGGACTGGACTAGCATCACAACAACTTTTGCATTGAACATTCAGGACTTTTTTTACTTATTATTTGGCGCACTATACTATTATTAAGCTTCCTTCAACTAAAAGGGTACTTTCAGCATATGGAAAAAGTCGATTTCAGAGGAATTGAAAAGAAGTAATCGACTCCCTTCCACCGATTAATTGTTAATCGGCAGATCATCAAAATCACTAATCGGTACACCCCTAGTCATAACCAATCAAAGGCCAACCTCTGGGTAACTCTCTATCAGGATTATTAGCATCTTTTTTCATTGAAACAATAGAAAACAACGCTCCTCAAACCAACTACCTTTATTCCATGTTGATGATTGCCATACTATATTAACGAATAGTGAGGAACAAGCTTTAGACCTTTTACAAGCTCCGAATACGCAACATCCTGATATAAAATTCAAAGTTGAGTATCCTGAAAATCAAAAACTTTAAATCTTCTTGACTTTACAGTCACCATATCTTCATCGAATAGAGCAAGATTTAAATTCTACAAAACAGCAGCTAAAAAGAACATTTTTGTACACACTGATTCTCACATGACAAATAAGAATAAAATGAATTTCAAAATAAATGAAAAGAGGAGAATTTCTGATCGATGTTAAGATGAATCATCACACAAGAAGCAAGAGAAGGATTTCGACAATCTTATACGTATAAATGCATATAACGAACAAATTATGAAATCTTCGAATACAAAAATATAGCAGTACAATTCGCAAGAAATCAACAATTAAATAACAATCAGTGGATGAATGAAAATGTTCTATATTTCCCTTTCCCATATACATTTCAGACAACAGTGACTCGCCGATAAAACGCGTTGTTCAACGGCATAGACTTAATGTTCGACTAACAAGACAATAAAACACTTTGTCAACAACTGAAACGAAATGAAACAAAGTACCGTCAAGGGATAACTTGTGCCATTTATTTGCGTTTTTTGAGATTGCGCCCACGGAAATTTTTTAGAACTCCAAACTTACATGGTTCTAAACTTCAGGTTTCTAGAAATAGCACACACATTTTTTGACATTTTTTCTGGCTATACTTTTGACACTAGAACCCGCCAAAGATGACACAAGTTACCCCATCAAATGGACAACTTTGTGCCACTCATCGCATTTTATACTATTTCGGTCATTTACTTACAAATATTACTCGAAATCACAAAAGCGAATGTTCCTAATATACAGTACTATATTTAAATTATAAGCATCGCACATGAAACTCGAAGATCACTCAGTATATATAAAAACGAATATCATAAAAAGGACTTTTATCCTTAAAATTGATCAAATATCGATAGTATATCATTCGATGTATGATGTGAAGATCGCATCATAAAAAAGTAGGAAATCATGTGTTTTAAAGCACTTGTAATGATCATTCGAGGAATTACTGTAACATCCGCTCGTACTGTTTAATAGAAGTTGGTAGATAGCAAAAACTAGCATACACACATCGGTTCGGGGTAGACCTACTCCACAAAGGTCGTACAATTCATCGCAATACAATTGCCATTCGTCGCAGTTAACATTGAAGCGTAGCATAGCCCCTGACACTAGGGCGTAAACTGCCACACACGGGGAAGGGTTCAAACCCCACCACCGGCTTTTTCAAAACTCGTTGTGAGGTCATGAAGCGGAAAAGTTTATTGTTTCTGATGTTCTGTTCTATAATAAAGAATAGTCGCAATCCACCAACTAAATTGAAGCAAGTTTTGTCACAATATCAAGCACCGGTACTGCATGTTTAATGAAAGCCTTCACGTAAAACTAGTAATTACGTTGAAATTATTGGATCGAATATTGTTATTGCCCGGTAATGCTAACAATTAGCATCATGTACGCATGCTATAGTTTTCAAATTGCCAGTGCCGTATACAACTTTCGATAGAAGGGAATCATTAGATAAGTTAGATATTTTGATTTTCTGGTCATTATTCTCCGTTTCTCACAGTCGTAAAAGACTGAATGCAATATATACCTCAAACTGTAAAGAAACCGACCTTCAATATAGGCCCATGTTTTCATCATACAGACAAGTTGCAAACATCATTAGGAGTCACAGCTGCAGTCGATTGATGATCTATTTTACTGATCACTAACCATAACTAATATTTTTGAACAGCTTTTACTTAATGAACATCATTTCTGTACAACAGAGATCCAATGTTGCCACCGACCTCTTAGGTAATTTGTGCCACGAAAATCGACTAATTTTACTAAAATTATTCTCTCAACTTCAAAAATAAATCAATTTTTCTCATTCTTTTTCGTATCTCATGCCAATACACCATGTAATAGGATGTCTGAGCGTTGACTAAGTTGAAATAGCGCATCGATACTCTCTCACCACATGAAAGATTTTTACATTTTGAAAGTGCGAAAAAGTGAATTTTTTCAAATAAATCTCAGACAATTTGAATTTTGTAGAAAGTCTCAGGACCGATGCAACTTTTTGCTTAATTGAGTCAGTTTTACCGGAGTTTTCCACTTAATAAGCTTATAACCGGTATATTAACTGGAAAATGACGAAATTGCAGAATAAGTTTGTATCAACTTAATATACCTGGTTAGAAACACCACAAAATAAGCATATTTAGTATATGAGATGGAATCCGTCACTTAAAGCAACAATAATTTATTATAGGTGTTCATAATTTGGTACATATGAGCTTGAAACTAAACTGTGATGAAAACAAATTCATAATTTGAATGCAACTTATTACAGTTATTAGGGTATAAAATGAGTAATACCTCAACAAGCATCTGAATAAAGTCTCAACAACAGAGTAACAGTTCTTAGGCATAGGCCCCTACAGTAGAGTTTTCAATCCCGGGATTATCGCATTTTTACAGGATTCTGAATCCCGGGATTAGGTAACATCTGTTCTTTGGGCAGTTAGGAGCTGTATGAAGATGAAGTAACAAAGCTATGGACAAGGAACATGGAGTAACAGATGCAATACGTGAAATAAGAATGTTAACGCGATGCAACAACTAAATATTGACTTCCCACGATCACCTTAACAGTACGCACTTGCAAGCTCGAGACAGAGCTACTCCCATATAGAACTGCAAAGAATAATAATACTTATTGTCTATCGCAACCAATTCATTGATATCAAAAAATAAGAATATGTTCAGGCAGTCGAGAGAAGCGTTATACATACAGGGTTAATAATATCTAATGAATTATTATACAATATCGGGCTTTTACCAGACGTCAGAAAATCGCGGGAGTTGCATTTCGATTTGAAAATCTCATATCGAGCTTTAATGCGACAACGCACATTGTGTGTGATAACCAGATCTACGTATTGTTATAGCTTCTGTCTGCATGTGAAAAGATAAGTTATTATTAATTCATGGATATTAAGACACATGTCTATCTGATATCATTAGTTGTGCAGTACGTACAGTGTATCGTTCAAAATACTCGTCAAAGAATTGAAAACAACGCCTACGCTAGCCTACGCATACCATCGGTAAATGAATTGAGCCTGCTAATCCCGGGATCAGAAAAAGTCGGGATTTTGAAAACCCTAATATACAGGTAATAAGACTTCGCCTAATCTTCTTCCGCTATGAGACACCAAGATGAATGCTTGATTTACAAAAATCATCAGAAGTGTTATTTCCAAGAAAATGGCTGAATGTTACAAAGACATAATGAAAGTTCAGCTCGAGTTAATATATCCGGGCATATTAAGTGGAGGGGTATATTAAGTGGAAAACTCCGGTACAGGAAAAATGATTACAAGACCGATAATATTATCATAAATCTTACAGATGGATGTGAAGCTCCATAAACGACCATGGCACAAGTTTCCCCAGTTGACGGTACAACATCATGTTCTCTTGCTAACTGCAAAATGAAAAACAAAAAATTATGTGACCGAAGAAACAATATCTACAAAATCCATTGCAACAAATATAATGAATGAATTGGCAGTGACCTCTTCACGTCTGCTTCAAAGAGCATCCCACAAATCCTTCATCTTCCGTATTTAAGCATATTCGAACGTGTCAAGTACAACATTCCGACATCAATATTGACATTCTGGCTCACGTTCATGACAATACAAATTTAAGACTACACGAAGCATTCTTTATAATAAACATAAACCAAAAATATATAGCAGAACTTGACAATTACCGTGATTTCCTTTTCTACTAATGATAACTTCTCATTTTTCACCATCTCATCTAACACAGAATTCATCAATCCTGTCAGGTCAATCTTTTGCCACTGGTAAAGATTTGTAATCCAGTACAACCTGTTCATATCTAAATCCTATCATATCTTCTCATTGTAAACATCATTTGCAAATTCCTTATATTTCATACAAAGACTAACCCTAGTCTTTTGTTCATGAAGATGATTACTGGATGGTAATCGAAAAAATTTTGTGCATCTTATCATAAAAATCTCTGACTCTTTCCAACTCAAAAATATTATATCTTCCACCCTCTCATCACATTTTAACGGATACTTTTGTCGGAGAAAATGTTTGATCCCTTGCAAATTTTATACAGAAATATGAGAACCGCTTTCATTGTCGAAGATGTATTTAACGCGACATGTTTCGCCTGCTCTGCTTCACGCGTTACACAGGAATGAAGGTACAAGATCTATGACTGGAGATGAAATCACATGAAGTCAAGCGGACACTGGAGATGACAATGACAACAATAAGCCGACAATTAATTATGCGTTCATGACACGAATTGAAAATCAATGGATAATGACACAGGTAAACGAGACAATACAAGGAAATTTACAAAATAATAATTAAAGTGAACTACCAAGGTAAGTATAAAGAAATGATATGTTCGTTCTGTACGCACAAATTAGGGCTAAACCTTCGAATAGCCAAAGCTTCCGTGAAGGACAAAGTAGTAGAATGTCTGTTTGAAAATAAAACTTTAAAAGAAGAACGAGCAGTGTCAGTATCACAGCTACAAGCTTGTAAATGCCGAGTAATAGCACTTGCCGGAGCGCGGACGGATCGAGGAGGTTTGCGGACGGAATTGTTCAACCACTTTGGCACGTGTTCTGAGATACGGTCCTCAAGTTTGCGGCCAGTTCTCCCAATATATCTGCTACTGCAGATACACGTGAATGAGTAAATAACATTGGATTTTTGGCGAACAGGCACAAAATCTTTCGGGGACCGGATCGAGATACGTTGAGTGCTGAATATCACGGTCGGCGAAGCAGCAGGATACAAGCGAAAGGCCTTCTTGATTGACGTCCGAAAAAAGGAAGCTGACTTCTCACCAATGTATGGGACTTTAATGTACACCTTCTTCTTTTCAGGGCCGAACTCTTGTGCTGACTCGACAGGAGATTGAGTCATATACCTCTCTATGAAAAACGAGGGGTATCCATTATCGAGCAGCACGCACTTTATACTCTCCAGCTCAGCAGGAAGCGTCTCCTGTCGAGTCAGCACAAGAGTTCGGCCCTGAAAAGAAGAAGGTGTACATTAAAGTCCCATACATTGGTGAGAAGTCAGCTTCCTTTTTTCGGACGTCAATCAAGAAGGCCTTTCGCCTGTATCCTGCTGCTTCGCCGACCGTGATATTCAGCACTCAACGTATCTCGATCCGGTCCCCGAAAGATTTTGTGCCTGTTCGCCAAAAATCCAATGTTATTTACTCATTCACGTGTATCTGCAGTAGCAGATATATTGGGAGAACTGGCCGCAAACTTGAGGACCGTATCTCAGAACACGTGCCAAAGTGGTTGAACAATTCCGTCCGCAAACCTCCTCGATCCGTCCGCGCTCCGGCAAGTGCTATTACTCGGCATTTACAAGCTTGTAGCTGTGATACTGACACTGCTCGTTCTTCTTTTAAAGTTTTATTTTCAAACAGACATTCTACTACTTTGTCCTTCACGGAAGCTTTGGCTATTCGAAGGTTTAGCCCTAATTTGTGCGTACAGAACGAACATATCATTTCTTTATACTTACCTTGGTAGTTCACTTTAATTATTATTTTGTAAATTTCCTTGTATTGTCTCGTTTACCTGTGTCATTATCCATTGATTTTCAATTCGTGTCATGAACGCATAATTAATTGTCGGCTTATTGTTGTCATTGTCATCTCCAGTGTCCGCTTGACTTCATGTGATTTCATCTCCAGTCATAGATCTTGTACCTTCATTCCTGTGTAACGCGTGAAGCAGAGCAGGCGAAACATGTCGCGTTAAATACATCTTCGACAATGAAAGCGGTTCTCATATTTCTGTATAAAAGGATACTTTTGTGTTACTGATACCCTTCAATTAAGTAGAATGCTTAGAATGACTAAATTTTCTTTAGAAATGAAATCACTTTATCAATACAGTAGAATTCGCATATATCGGCGCCTCAAGGGACAGACGAAAACCGCCGATATATGCGAACTCCCTGAATTTTGAAGTTTTGTGAAATCTACACGAGCTCTGAGATCATGCCATGCATCATACAATGTATATACGTGTATTGACTCATGAATTATTACGTTGCTATACTTGAATACATGTACATATTGACTTGTTGTCCAACATGTACAGTACATGTACATGTAATTGTCTATGTATTCAATAGATATCTAAAAATTGTGCCTTTCTGAACTGATGCTTGCAACGTAAGTATCGCAAGCCGGATATCACTATGTTTGTCAAAAACTGAGTATGCTTTTTGCATCAAGAAGATTGAAGCTTCTTCATGCCTACATGCTTACCTGCTATATGAAGCACAAAACAAAGAAGAGTATGCATAAATCAAGACGCTGCAAAGAGTCACGTGCAGGCGAAGCCAGCCAATCTAAGTCAATCAAGACGCTGGTAAGAGTCACGTGCAGGCGAAACCATAGAGATGGATGGGGTGGCGAGCCGCTTTCTGTCTAGAGAGAGGACATGCATCGAACTCAACAATTTTTTCGACGGTAGCTTGTGCTTTGATGACGCAACAGTCACTAAGTCAGGTCTGACAATAGCATCGTAGGTGAAGGCGTTAACAATGCAATCATCACGTCGATTATGTGAGAATTATCAGTGAGATACAGTGGCAAGCCTACTTATCTTTCATCGGCTGCTAGATTCTACAATTTTGATCAAACCCCCAAACATGATCGAGATGAATTGTAGAAGATCTAAATTTTCACATGCCACTAGAATAGTTAGAATCGGATAGTCCTAACAGAATCTACAGCCATCCGCGTCCACATATACTGTCATTCTAGTGACTCTTCTAGGCAAAACATCGCTTGAGGATTTCCAGGAAATAAGCCGTTATAAACGAACTTTTTTCTGTCAGGGACAGCGAAAATGCGCCGATATAGGCGAATCGCCGATATAGCCGAAGCCGATACATGCGAATTCTACTGTATATACTTCTGAAGTCACTCAATCTGCGAAGTGCAAATAGCGCAGTTGGTAAAGGCACATTCAGAGCCTCCACAGGAGAGAGTTCAAATCCTTCCATTAGATATCTATTGTCGATGAAATTTATCATCAGAAAGTCAATCGCAGTTCATTATGTGACAAAAACTTCAATTCAATTCTAAAAGTTGATTCCAAACTCGAAGCTGTTCTCTTTCTCAATTTTCAATCAATTGTCAGAGAACAGAAAAAGTTTTGATTTTCGGAGAAATAGAAACGAAGTTCTTGCAATTCTCATCGTCGGTAGATGACGAGGATCAGGTACCGCTGAGGAGGAAGAACGAACAGCTCCTCATCATTCTCCAGGAAATCGAATCTCCTATTCCTCCCTTTCACTTCCTCCCCGGCGGCAGTTGTGTAGAAGACCCTTCCTCCTCCTTCCGGCGTCACCTCGAACACTTTCTCTCCATCTCCGGAGACGGCGATCACTTGCCTTATCCTCAACGCCTCCGGCCGGAGTTTTGTCTTCTCCGCCAGAGCTCTGCGGAGATCTCCGACCGTCGGCGTCTCCGGCAGCTGCAGATCGTGGAATCCATTATCCACTGTCCTCGTGAAGTCATACAGCCAGAACCGAACTGCAAAGAAGAGGAAATGAATGAATTTGACGCAAAGAAGTTGTTTTGGAAGGAAAATCAGTTGAAGGTTCCGTTCTGTTCATCAAATCATTTTTCACTGTTTGGAAAACATTTCATCGGAGAATTGACAACTGCTGATCGTCCTGCAAACGGATTTTCCAATCATTTCTTCTCTTATTCATCTTTTCTATCTGCAATTCACTTATTAGAAGAAAATCCTTCAAAAACGGATTCTCCTCATTCAAATGATTGAAATCCAATGAAAATGACAATCAAAAGTCATCGAAATATAAAAAGATTGAATGTCTGTGTTGTTCTCATTAGACTTTGCTTCTTGTAAAATGTCTGTGGGAAGCGCATGGGCTGCAACTTTCACTTTGAAACTCTGCTGTTCTCTCAGGAGGTTAATGATCGGAGCAGTTGAACAACTTATTCATTTCTTAAAAGTGATTATTTGCATAACCATATCCTTATGGAAACTACACTCTTTTTAACAATATAAACCTGCAAAAACAGCAGATTAAGGTTAAGATTATAAGTTTTGATATCAAACTAAAGATAAAGTTGAATAACTAAATCAAAAACAGCTGTCAGATATTGCAGCATTATTATCAGACAACTGCAGCATCTAGTGGGCGAGTTTCCGGCCGCAAACTTCGAGGATTCACACAAACTATTCTTCATCTTGTAGTAAAAATGATGCTTTTGTGTGGAGACGATTTGTTTCAATGCTTAGCGTTGGATTTCACTTTCAGTAATGCACTCAAGGTTTGAGAGAAAATGATGCGTCTCTCACCCATATCCTCCGCAGGCATTGAAAGATAAAGGAGAAAAAGATCCTCTTTCGGCTTGAATGAAGCGTTGATTGTAGGATCTTTTCTTTTATTGACTTTTATGCGGTTGGGAGTATAAATTAGATTTTCAGATATCAAAAAGTGTCTTCACGCAATGCTGCCAAAATCCTCAAGCGGCAATGTCAAGTGGAGCTTCATCTGCAATATTCGCAGCATCATCAAATATTTCACCGGACAGAGGTACCAATTGCGGTTCAATGGACACGTCAGACGACACTTCATTCAAAAGAACTGCAATGAAATCTCTCAATTCATCATGTTTTCGGTGGATGCAACCATCTTTGATACAAGACATTGCGTCATCAATGGAGAACTTCTTCCAACATCCACATTCGGTTGGTAGGCAACGCATTTTCCAACGATTTCTTAAGACCGGAGCATCAAAAAATCCTGCTCAGAAGGGGGTGCAACTTTCACTTTTCAAAGACAATGCACTTACAAACTACTCTTCTGGGCAACGGCATTCGTTCTTAACTGATCCGGTGTCATTTATAGTCGTACTGACAACAATAAATCATTTTGCGTTTACAACGATCGCTTATACTATCGTTCTACTGTCTCCGTCAGTTCACATGTCAAATTGTCATTTTGATTGATAATGCTTGTTGTTAAAGGTCGGCAAAGTGACTTTGAATTCACATGTTCGACATTCGCTACGTCAGATAAGATCGGGATTCCGAGTCTACCAAGTCGCACAGGTGAAGACAGAAGTTCACTTTCACGCAACATTTGTGCATTTGTTAAAACCGGAATCAGCTTATTATCAATCACATGATCGATAGGTCTTCAAAAAAGACTCCATATTTGCATTTGTGTGGATGTGGTAAAGATAGTGATTGCGCAAACAAGTAACAAAACAGGCGTATGCAGCCTGAGGTTGGAATTCGGTCATCATTGCTGAAGTTTGAATCTGAGCAGCAGTGGCGGCGCGAGGACGTTTCGTGCCAAGGGCGGGTCATTTATCAGTGCCCCCCTCCCCAATGAACCCCATTCCCAGCCAATTCTAATAAAATTATGAAGATTTAGCTACACCGATTCTTTCCTTCTTAGGGGAACGTGTACCTACTATATTTAAGCTTATAAATTAATTCATAGACATTCATATTTTGAGATTTAGATCATTAAAATGTAAAATGAACTACCTCTTAATCACTCGCTGTGACATTAGCCTAATTATGAAACTGGTAAAGTACATGTACTAATATCAAAAGCAAAATCAGAATATTACCAGAGAATATATTCGAGAGAAAACGGTATAATCATTACGTAGACCAACGCACAGTAAGATAAGGCTAAATCTGAACTCTGCGCGCCTTGCATTTAGCAAAAACATCAATGCATTCATCAATATCACAATTATTCAAACGAAGACGTTCAATAGAAATAAGAGACAAATTATTTAGTCTTGCTTGAGTCATGGTCGATCGTAAGTGGGATTTTATAATTTTCAATTTAGAAAAGGATCGTTCACATGTTGCGTTGCTAACGCAGACTGTTAAACAAATTCGCAAAAGGATGCTAAATATCAACATTTTTCAAGATTTAGATTTCCCCGAGCGAGCCTCTGACCGTGCCCCTTGAATCTCGGTGCCCGGGGCGGACCGCCCCCCCCCTAGCGCCGCCACTGCTGAGCAGTCCATTTCTTGACTAATGAATTGGCATAAACAGAACAATTTCGCATGTCACCAACATATCCTCCAAGCTAAGAATGTTCACTCGCAATGTTCAACTTTGTTCCAGCAAACACAGTGGTAGCAGTTTGAAATAATTCTTCTTTCACTGTCAACCATGATTTGTCAGGTATTGGAAAATATCCAAGTGAGGGACCATGAACACAAATGTTTTCCCATCATTTCAAAATTCCTTGAAATTTGTCTCATACTCAAAAAATCATCCGAAAATGCAACATGCTTGATCTGCAAATCTGAATCCTTCATTTTATCCATACGTAGTATCCCATTGCGTAGGCATTGATATTGAATTCCTTGAGTTGTTCCTTCACGAGATACAATTTCCCTACCTCCGAGTAAATAATCGCAACGATATCGAATAGGAATTTTCTGTATAGATTTCTCTGACGAACATATGAATTGAACCATGATTTGTCAGGTATTGGAAAATATCCAAGTGAGGGACCATGAACACAAATGTTTTCCCATCATTTCAAAATTCCTTGAAATTTGTCTCATACTCAAAAAATCATCCGAAAATGCAACATGCTTGATCTGCAAATCTGAATCCTTCATTTTATCCATACGTAGTATCCCATTGCGTAGGCATTGATATTGAATTCCTTGAGTTGTTCCTTCACGAGATACAATTTCCCTACCTCTGAGTAAATAATCGCAACGATATCGAATAGGAATTTTCTGTATAGATTTCTCTGACGGACATATGAATTGAGTGCTACGAATAAAAACGTTTCAATTTATGGAATTAAATGCATTTGCAGCATCAATAGTGTTGCATCTGTTTCGTCTTCCTCAAAAATGTCTGTCATAACATGAATAGCTGCTTCAAAACCTCCTTTTTGGCCTACATCTAATTGCAAAGAATCTGTATAATCAACAGTTTGTGACTTTACAGCTGACATTATCACTTCCGACAATCTGTCGCAATATTTCGTCAATTCCCACAGGTCGCATTCCGAACTTCTTATCGAGAGACCAATGAGACGACAGGATAAAAATGATTCAATACTTATCGTATTCTCTTCATTCAGTTGAAGCTTTATGACTGTGTTTAGGCTTTGTGTTTTAGGTTTTTTAGCAATTGTTTCATGCAGCTGATTACCATGGTCGCCATAATTCCGTGAAACCAGAATCCATCCTGTCGTGTACATTCCCTATGGTCCAACTGCTCCCTTTGTTTTCAATGCAGATTTTGCAATTGATGATTCATCAAAGTTCTCAAAAATCAACAAAAGGTGGAATTCCATGGAGCATGACTGCATCGTTTTCTGGTTGTGGCTCAGGATGTTTTCAAATTTGTCAATCAAAGCTAAAAAACTAGGAAGATGGACCGGAACAAATTGAAGAAGTTCATTCAAAATACGACCGCAAATCCAATCGATCTGATCTATGTTGGAGATGATTATCTTTTCTTATCTCTAGATGTGATCAACTTGTACCCAAGTGTCCCTATTGACACTGCTGTTAAAGTTGTTACTGATTTTGCGAATAAACACTGACAAGATATTGATAATTTCAATATATCTGTTGACCAGTTTATAACTATGATTAAGTTTGTTTCATATAACTATGAAATTGAATATGATAACAAAGTTTTTCTACAGATTAAAGGTGTCCCTATGGGATCACACTACGCACCACCTTTATCTATCATATTTATGAATTTTGTTGAAACTGAAGCTATAAATAAACTCCGTCAAGACATCAATTTCCAGGACATGATATACAAAAGATACATAGACGATGTTATCATCGGACCTATAAAAAACGATCCTGTAGTTTTTAGTAGAATAAAGGATATTTTCAATTCGATAAATGAAGATGTCAAATTTACAATTGAAATTCCTACTGACGGTAAATTAAACTTCTTAGATCTGTCAATTTGGATAAATGATGGTAAAATCGTACATGAGATATACAAAAAAGAATTGTCCTCTGGTAATTCTTTAAGAAGGGAGAGTTGGCTTCCCCATTCAGTGAAAACAAATTTCGTCAATCAAAAATTCAAAGATATAACTTTGATAGAAAGCAATAACCTTCCGTCCGAAAATCTAGAAAAAAACATAAAAAAATGTAAGTCTAATGTGTTACTAAATGGTTATACTGAGGCAGATTTGAGATGTTGCAATAAGTCTAAGTCTACTTCTAATTTAATAAATGGAAAAAAGAAAAAAACTTACGGGCCTACTTTGAAGTCGCCTTTTATTAGTGATAGTTTGGTGCGTCAAATTAATTGTTGTATACGTAAATATAAATTGGATATAAATTTTGTTAGCACGGGCAATAAGCAGATGCGCAACGTTTTTAAACACAGAATGCCGAAAGAAAAACATTCTAATTGCTTAATATGTAGTGCTTTACCGGATAAGTATAATTGTGATCAACGCAACGTTATATATCAGTTTACTTGTAAAGCGTGCAATTCGAAATATATTGGTAAAACGTCGCGGCCTTTCCGTGATCGCTTTAATGAACATAAGACCAGCATTAATAACAAAGACAAAAAAAGCGCTCTATCAGAGCATACTAACAGTTGTAGTGATATCAGTAGTATTCAGGACTTTAATATTAATTTTATCAGATGCGTGCGTGATCCGATCGAGGCAAGTCTGGTGGAATCTCGGCTTATCGATTTCTACAAACCATGCATGAATAGGCGTCACGAGAATGTTGTGGTATCACGACTCCCGATCATGTAGATTTGTTCGTACTTCACTTCTTCTGTGAACAGTGAACAAGCGCCCGGGCGCGAAACGTCTGGCTCCTTATTTTACTTCAATAAACATCGGGAGAGACTTGGTGAATTTTTGATTTAAAAAATCAGTTTGATTATGAATAATTCAAGTCAATCACTTTTGTCTGTATAAACTGAGACGCAGAAGATTCTGACATGATGAAAGCTTCAAATGTTTGTTTAGAGCCAAGACGGTATCTTCACCCCATGATATGATTGAAGCAGTTGAACAACTTCACATTTCATTGAATAGTTCGCTGTCTGTTATCCTCATAATGATCGCTAATTGTTTGTTGACATCGTCTGCCAGTTCACAAGAACGAACAGCTTTTATTGAGTCCACTAATTCGACATTTCTGTGTCGATCTTTTCAAAGATGAGTTTGAAGGAGCTGTGTCCTATTACGTGCTCACTTTCCATGTAATTGCATCAAAAGTAAGGAAACTTCTTCAATCTTGACAGAATGTTATTAATTAGAATTTCGGTAGAACTTCGAACTTACTGGGCCGAGGAGGAGGAGGGAATTGCACCGCCGCATCATTCTTCGGAGCATCTGTCAAAATAAAAACAATTCATTAATCCTTCGATCAAGAGAATAAAATTGCATGAAATGAGTGAATCTTATTCATTGACTTTTCATGATAATGACGAAATCATGCAGAAGGCATCCCAGTAGGTCCTTTAACAGCTGAAAGTTTCCAATCTTGTCTCTTAAATGTTTTCCTCACGTGGAACTGTTGAAGATAAATTCTCACTGACCGATTAGATCAGCTCCCGGAGTGCAGTCACTTAACAATGGCTTGCGAGTAGAAAGCGAACACAAATTCGCAAATTCACATTCATACCTACGAAGTTCACATTTTGAGCATCTGATAACGAAATTTGAATCACTGAGATGTTCGGATGAACATTTATCTGCATTTAGAGCTATCTAACTAAGGTTAGTTCTCAGAGAATGAATCAGGTCGCTAGTTCTGGTTGGACACCTTGTAACAGGTCACAGATCCGTCTGAAACAGAGGTCCAGGGACCGGTCCAAAACTTCCGGAAAATACATTGCATAATGAGGTCTTTAAAAATAATTTCGTGTGGGTTCCTACCGGATCATTCGGATCATGATCAAATAACACGCATCGGATCGGCTGATATTCACGACGTTTTAATCGGATCAGATCCAGATAATGAGCATGAACCAATCCGATAACTTTCAAAGAGGTTTTCCATACCTGAACCAGTAACCTGTGATGCTATGTTAACTATGATATGAAGCTATATGAATGAATATATTTCAAGCTGACTACAGCAAAAGATGCCAATTACAGTCAACAGTCGAATAATACAGGAATGTTTTTACAGAATACAGAATAAATGCATTAAAAGAAAACTATACAAATTATTCAATATCGAAAAATCCACGTGAAATGGAACATTTGCTGAGTGATCTGTCGAAAAAATCAACGTCAGGTAAGCTATTAACAAAACCGACTGTACGAGGCATGAAATCCGAATTACGTAATTTGAGACGACACTTTTGACAGCAAAGACCTTTGTGTGGCGAGTCCGCCTAGTCGGTAAATTAAATAAAATCAAAGATAAAAGGTAAGAACAGTTTACACGAAAGTGAAGTATCTTAAGAAATAATACTGTGTCAGAAAATTTCCGACGATGAACAAGATGTGGTTAACTGAAACACTTCACATAAGGGAAACATAATTACAACTTTCATATTTCTTGCGAGTCAAATAACATAAGTGCTTGACGAAACGTTTCTGTACACGTTCTAGCTTATCAATGTGACAATGGGTACTGGGGGACCACACAGAAGAGCAGTAGTCTAAACCAGACCGTATATAAGCGTTGTATAGAGTTTTAAAAACAGCTACATTTTTAATGGGTTTCATGATCCTTTTGATAAAACCAAGCATACGATATGAATTTGTTGACAACTTTGGAGATGTGTAAATCAAATGACAAAGGGTCGATGTGAAATAAAACACCTAGATCTTTTACAGTTGTAACAGACTGAAAAATAACACCGTTTAAGGAGTAATCAAAAGTTATTGTTGAAAACTCGCTTCAAAGAAAAATTCATAAAAACGCATTTAGTGAGATTGAGTTTCAAATTCCACATGTGGCACCATAATGACAATGAATCTAAATCATTTCTGAAGCTCCCAAGCAATCTTGAACACAAGAAACACGTTTAAAGACCTTAACATCGTCAGCAAAAATCAAACAGTCCACTCGACTGAAAACAGCTTGGAAGGTCATTTACAAACATTGTATGAACAAGGACGTCCCTAAAATTGATCCCTGAGGAACACCAGAGCTAACAGGAACCCAATCCGTTACAGTTCCACTTACGGCTACACGTTGATAGCGATCACAAAGATAGCTACGAACCAAGAGAGTGCAGTACCGGTAATACCAAAATGATTACCTCACCATCTTCATAAGCAAAAGATCATGAGATACAGTATCAAACGCTTTGTGAAAATCGGTGTAAACTGAGTGAACTTGTAGAAATAACCATCATCAAAAGCTGATGAAATAAAATCTTTATAGCATAACAAATTGGTTAAAGTGGACCTTTTAGGCGAAAAACCATGCTGGTGATCAGTAATCAGTTGATGCAAGGTGACTTCGTAGAGCCGAATTAACAATTCTTTCAAATACTTTGCTCAGTACAGGCTGAATAGATATAGGCTGTAGGACTCAACATTAGACTTGTCACCTTTCCCTTTATAAACAGGGATAACATTGTTATACTTCAACAGTGTTGGATAAACACCGTGATCAACACATAAGTTGAAAATAACAGCTAAAGGAGTAGACAGCTCCATAGCGCATTCAACAAAGAAACGAGCAGGTAGACTATCATAACCAGCACCAGTATTTTTGTTAATCGATAAAATAGCTTCCTTCATCTCATTAGGAGTTACACGAGGCATACGAAAAACTGGAACGTCAATAACAGAGCATGTAGGAACACTAACATCTGTTCCTAGGTACAAAAGACAGACTCGAAAATACTGACAAAAAGCTTTTGCAATGTCACTCAAAGTTGAATGATCGCGACCTTTATAGTAAATTACATTAGGAATGTTAGAGGAACATTTCTGGTGTTTCACAAAGGCCCAGAATCGCTTGGGATCGTTTTTTATATTTTCCCCAATTTGACTCACAAAATCAAATTGGGGAAAATATAATTTTGCTAGAT
>CAJQUW010006850.1:0-10174 GCA_907163375.1 Prostheceraeus crozeri | reverse complement strand
TATATATATATATATATATATATATATCTATCCCGCCGACCTGCTCCACAAACCCTGCGACCGGCTCCAAGAAGCGAGACTTGCCCCCTGATGATAATTTACGACATCGGCGACCCTGCCCCTCTGCCCACCCCGGCCGACCTGCTCCTATCCAGAAGTAGTCGATCTGACCCACATCGATGCCGCGGCCTCCCCCACTTTCACTTCAATATAGGTTTCTAATGAATCTCTCTCAGCTATGCTTGTTGGTGATCAATTACTTTATTTTTAAAATCTCATGTAACAGTTAGCTATATTTCTAATATGCAGGAAACACATGCAATTTGCTCACCTGTTTGAAAAACTTAACCATAGTAAAATTATGTTACAAATTCCAACCATAGTCTACTTTGCACAATCATGCAGTTAATGAAACTAAACAATTTGATGAGATAGACTTCAATCTTATTTAATTGATATGTTAAGAATTATTCGTTATCTTTCAGCTAATAACTTTATAATACACTGTGTTGAAGTTTAGATGGGGACGCTTGCATGCAAGTACTTTGAAACAGACGTAAGCGGAATCCTTAGGACAATTATTAAGTGATTACTGGGAAAGGGAATGGTTTTGTGCCATGTATGCGAATACATAATCTGTTTTTCAGAACTTATCAAACCTACAGAAATTAAAATTGGAACAAAATATGCGAATATTTGTCAAACATTTCAGATAAGGAAGTATATATGCAAAAAATTAATGCATCCCAAAATTTTCAGCTTGCCTATGTTTCATTGAAAATCCGGATGATTGATTGTGCCTTGCAATTAAATATGAGCAAAGTGGATATCATGTTAAGCATGGCATGTATGCCACATAACGTCATTTATTTTCCGGCAGATTCAAATTAGCTGAAAATCATGACTGAAATTGAAAATGGTACTGAATGTACCGGACTGATAGAACGACAGATGTAGGTATAGCAAGTAATTTAATTACTAAAATGCTCATAATGGCCTGATCATAAGTGATGAATACCGAAAATATGTCCATGTTTATGAACAAAGGAATCCAGAAGGGCGATACAATGATTTTTTCATGAGGTGGTCTGCTTGCAAAAGTAAGGCTTATCACTTTGATTCATCTGGCTAGAATGTGAGTTGAAAGGCGGCCACTTGTATAGCTAACGCCCATCCATTTAGGCGTATTCGCACCTCTTCAAGAGGCACAGACCACATAGCTTAAAACCCACATAGTATACATCTTAGTCAGAACAGTGTCAAGAATTATCGCGAAATTTATGTAGCAAGGTGTTGACGACACCATGTAGTATATTTATACTTGGTGAATTTCACTTTAAATAAAAATTGCTAGTCGAGTTTTTGTTCATCAGTAGATTAAATGCACCTTACTAAGAATATACGATAAAATATTTTTGGATCTACCATAGAATACGATAATGTTTTTGAAACACTTGGTTAATGACTGTTTTTCGAGTGCCTCGACAATGAATACTACTGCTCTGATAATGAAGCCACAGTTGTAATCATTCTTCTACTCTCTACCGACAGGAATTTTTCTACGAAAATGTATTTTCCACTTAACCATCCTTTTCAAAATGGATGCAATTTTGTGCGAGGCATAAATGTGGAAAACCAGTATGATTAAGAAATTGTACATTTAATTCGGATTCATGCTGCTACAGCAGGTTCCATTAATTAAATTCAGTTATGTCCTCTATATCTAATGACCATGTACATGTATAAAGACAGTATTTAGTTACTCACAATCTATTTGCTGATTAGTAGTATTATATGAATTATTCGTAGCGTCATCTATATCTAATGACCATGCATATAGACAGCAGTTAGTTACATACAATCTATTAGCTGATGATAGGTATCATATAATTTATTAGTAGCGGACTAGCATCTTTTGTCTCTTGAGTCTTTTGACTATAGATCCCACCCTAATAGACGTCAAAATATACGATTTTTTCGACTCGTAGACCTAATAGACGACTCCTTCGTCCGAATGCCGACTTTAGCGCAACGAGGATTCGAATATCCAATACATTTTTCATAATTAACTTTGCCTCGTATGTAAACCTATTAATGGATTGCATACATCTTATACTAATATCACATAAATGAGACAAAATTTATCGACAAACATTCTTTTTTTTCAATGTCCTTATTATAGGCCTACTTATATCATAAAATAAGTATTGCAAGTAATGGGTTTTATAAAATTCAACAATATGAAAAATATTGCTTATCCAAATCCTCGTCGCACAAAATGCGGTATATTGCCAATACATGTTCTGGTAATAAGCATTTGAATATTTTTTTTTAGATTGGAGCAATAGCCACTTTGTATACTTTAGAAGGTTGCACCTGATAAACTTTGACTTTGATTGTAAAAAATTCCGACGGTAAAAATCTTGCATCAAATTTTGCTCAATTGACATGTTTCGGATCATACCTCACGTCGGGCAGTGTTTCACAAATGAGAGACAATGTGAAAATTGTAAAATTTTCATGGGTGATTTTTATAGAAAGCTGTTCCATACTGTATAGGCCTACCCTAGTCCGTTGCATCTAGGGGCGTTTGGGCTCGGGTAGCAAACAAATGCATGTAATTTTGTAGCGAGGTGGAATCAAAAGCCGAGAGTCACTGACTTTTATCCTATTGGCATCCTCTCTTGCATGGCAGCATTCGTTTTGAGAAATTCGCTTCATGGCCTAAAGAGATTGGTTTTGTGCAGGCGTGTGCACTTTGCTCCAAGTTCGTTACATCTAGAGGCTTTTGGGCTCGGGTAACCAAAAAATACATGTAATTTCGTAGCGAGGTGGAAACAAAAGCTGAAAGTCACTGACTGGTGTTGTCCTCACTTGTATGACAGTACTCGTTTCGAGAAATTTACTTCAATTGTCTGCAGGGGATTGGTTGACTGCAGGTGGTAGCAGGCATGGCAGAGAGGATCTATTTTCGCACAGACGCGTCTGTTTGATTCATTTATTCCACGCTGGAGAGTGGAATACATTGATTACACTCACACGTGCTGATTGACATCTGCGTTCGGTCACCGACACAGCGATGACAACATGGTTGACAGCTCTTGATTAGCGAGCGCTCTCTGGTAGCAGATCAGTGTCGTTACTGATTAGTCATCATACAAGGCATCGAAGGTACATACCACAGCATTGTATCCATTCTTTATGAAATCTGTCATGGCTAGCAGTAGCAAACCTAGAAGACTTTGTGCAGAACAAGCTTTCCGCGGCATCTTATCTGGTGTGGACGAAGACGATGTAAATGAGGCCGCTGACGACGCGACAGAAAGTGAGTCCGATCACATATTGACTGAGGACGAGGAGTCATCGGAAAACGAAGACATTGATATCCCTGATGAATTGCCATCTGATGAATTACCATCTACAGATAATTCAAGTACCCGTACTTTTATTGGAAGAAATGGGATGGTCTGGACTACAGCATGTCCAGTGGTGCGACGAAGGCGAGCTGTTGACATTGTATGTTCCCGAGAAGGACCAAAAATGCGGACTCAAAACTATTTTTGATTCTTTTCGCTTGTTTATCACTGACGAAATTGTAGAGAAAATAGTAGAATTCACAAACCTATTCATGGCAACGTGTGATGATAGCTGTTATCTAGATAGATGGAAAGACACTTCTTCTACGGAAATTCAGGCATTCATTGGATGCATACTGTTCATTGGAGTCTTCAAGGCTCAATACGAAAGCTACGATGAGTTGTGGTCACCAGAATACGGAAGGCCATGGCGATGATAAATCGACGAGAGAAGATCGCCGACAAAGAGATAAAATGGCTCCTATTCGTGAAATTTGGGAACTATTCATCACGCGCTGCCGACTGTGCTACGCTATTGGAGTCAATGGAGTCATTGATGAGCAACTTGTTGCTTTCCGTGGCAGATGCCCTTTTCGCGTTTATATGAGGAACAAGCCTGATAAATATGGAATTAAGATATGGTGCTTGTGTGATGCTTATACTGCCTACGTACACAACGCCCAGGTCTACCTTGGCAAGGTAGGACATTCCTCCGAAACAGGTCAAAGTCAACGAGTTGTACTCGACTTGGCACAGCCGCTTTTTCAAAGTAGTCGCAACATCACTTGTGACAACTCTTTACCTCCGTCCCTTTATCATGGAAATTGTTGGAAGAGAAGCTTACAATTCTTGGTACACTCAGAGCAAACAAGTCGGAAATTCCTCCACAATTTTTAGACAAGTCTCGGGAAGTCAATACAACACTATTTGGATTCACTCGTGATTTGACTTTGGCCTCTTATGTCCCGTCGAAGGGGAAAACAGTTCTCATGCTGTCAAGTTGGCATCATGACAATGACTTGTCTGACCGTGAGGACCGTAAGCCAGTGATGATCTTGGACTATAATTCGACCAAGGGTGCGGTTGATACAGCTGACCAATATATCCATACATATTCATCCGCTCGACAAAACCGAAGATGGCCATGTAAACTATTTTTCAACATCGTCGACACTGCTGCCCTAAATGGTTTTATTGTGTGGACCAAGAACAACGCTGAATGGAATTCTGGCAGAAAGGACAAACGACGCTTGTACTTGCTTGAATTGGCAACATCCTTGATGCGTCTACTTGTCGTCGAAAGATCTCAAACTGCAAACATTCGGCATAACCTGAAAGAGGCGGTCACGGGTAAGCTAGGCCCACAGTACCTAGACGTGTAAAATCTTTAATTTTTCTTGCATCAATACACTTCATTATATATTAACTAACATTTTGAACTAATAATGTGCCTCAGTTGGCTTTGGTGTGAGCGTTATTAAGCTTTTATTTAAGTATTTCACCTTCGGAATCTAGCAAAGATTTTATGTTTTGTTCGTTAGCTTAATTGAAGTGAAACATCCACATTATTGCTATAATACGTCGTAAATTTTGATATTTTTCTGGAAAACCTTAACCGTAGCTTACCCATAATCAAAGAGACGATGGCAAGAATCGGCGTAGAAGTCCAACCAGTCATGGATCCGGACGACGACAGTGTGGCGGAACGTGATGTTCAACGAGGACGTTGCCATATTTGTCCAAAGCGAAATCAAGTGAAGGTAAGATGCCAAATTTGTGAAAGGTTTGTGTGCCGCAACCACTCTACTCATCGACCACTTTGTGATATTTGCAAGTGATTTTTGTGTTAAATCGTTTTGAAAGTCATGTGGCCTTGAGTGATAAGTTCTGATAAGTAACCAATAAATGCATACAATTGGATTATTTGCTTTTTTCTCTTTGTCTGGTACATATTACATTATCAGATAGCATTGGGATTTAGAATGGAGATCTATAACAGGTGTTAGAATAAAAAATATTACCCGAGCCCAAAAGGCTCTAGCTGCAACCAATTCGTAACTTTTTGTGGTGCAACGGACTAGGGTTAATAAAATCATTAGCAAAACACTGCATGTGCCTACATGAATTTTCTTCTTTCTTTTGATGAGGAACTTGTACTTGCAATAGAAAGAGAATCACAACATCTCTTGCTATCAAGATACTGACGATGAAATAGTGAGGTACGAAAAACGAAAAAATAAAACATGAGAGCTTGGCAGTAAACTGCATAACTCATAGATAATACAGGTTTCGTCTTGCGTGTCATAAGAGGTAACAATAGGGTAATTTCTACATCCATATCAAACAAATGAAAGCAGCTGATCAAAATTGTTTGCAACCTTGCAATAATCATGGAAATCAGTGTATTGATATATTTAAACAAAAAGAACTTGACAAATTGAAAAATGCAACAAAATGCTCTGCTCTCACCATGAGTGCGTCATTTATAAGTCACTGCATGCATGTATTCCTATCAAGGAATCATTTAAATCTCATCAACATTTCTCCAGGAAATTCTTGCTTTGTGGACAATGCTATGAGTAGTTTTAAGTTCAGAAGTCCGCTTTGACCAGAAAACAAATATTTTAGGATTCTGTCTTCATAATCCACAAATTTTGAACTATTTACATATCCTATCATTTGTCACTAGAAGAGGTTTTCTAGGGATGACACTGACCGATGAACTCTCTATATTGCGAGTGGGAGAAATTTGTTGAACTAAGTGGTCAACATCGAAGGTTGGATCATGCATTTTCTATGACTTTCTTTCACTCACAGGCAAAACAGATGAAAGGTTTGAGGATGCATGACTTTTATTTCACAAATCTGATGACTTGAACCTTATTAAGTGTCTTGATAAGCTATCAGATTATATTGTCACAAAGACATAGACATACATCCTGGATCTACTTTTACCCCTAAATTACGCCATACATCATCTATTTTCAATGAATTTCGACAGTTCAAAGGCTGAAATGTTATCTGACAATGTTGACCCTAGTATCTGAATGCTTTCAAACGCACTGCATGCGCTAGAATGCACCAAAAAAGCCGAAAAGCAGGAAAATACCATTTTGTGGAACGTGCCAATGCTCAATCTAGCCCACTTATCGCACGATTCAGGTGCAGCCGATGGTATATTCGTAAATTTTGACCCAAAATAACATCTTAATACATCAAAACATCATCGTCATGTGTCATCGCCCAAAATAAATTATGATTTCAGTACTTATTTACCAATGTGTACTGATATATATAGCGCATACACCGATCTTCGGACCTTCGATGTCACAAGAAAATATATATATTATTATCACTCTGGCATCAAACCTACACTCCAGGGAAAGTTCAAAAAATCCTCTCAAGTCATACACACTATTAAAAAGTATGATTAATACCCTAACATTAGGCCCTCGCTCGACCCTATAGGACCTCAATTGACGAAAATCAAATTTTTGGCTACTTCGGTCATTAGCGCGACTGCATAGACATCAAATAAGAAGATTTTTGCGCGTACACGTTCCCAAACGTCCACACGCTGCCAGACAAACATAAAAACGGAGTGGAAGCGATCAAATTGAGTCATTTTCCTGATTTCTGGACACCATCGAACTTGGTGGGGCATATATATATATACAGTATATATAAATTAAAAAATCAACGTAGTCTCAAGATAGAAATTGTTTATTCACGAATTTTCGTCTAAGACTTCATCAGGTGAACGAAGTTTACCCTCCATTCCATGCTATGCCCATATTGAATCTGCCAAATAACAGTGATAAATATACTCGTGAGGACAAAGAAAATCTATGTATTACAATTCTCAAGCCTTCATTGAACAGATTAATTAAGTGATATTGTTTACTATGTTCATGTGCATAAATTCCTAGATTTGAGTAATCTATATGATCTCATTATTTTGTGCATTCATTTGCATTCAATACATTCGCCCGTGAGAAGCCAGACAGATTGGTGAAACCGGTTTGGGCAGTCTTTTGAGTTTTTTTTGATTGATTCCGAGGGACATTATCTTATTTATATTCAGTCCATTTTTGAACATTCTCTAATTTCTATATATATATATAAGATACTGCATTTGCATGCAATTTTACAATTCTGTACAATGGGTAAGCATTAAATATAGTAATTTTATGTAAAAAACAGTGCGTCCCTGAAAAACTGCCGGATTTAAAATATATTTATATATGTTTATATTAACAATGTGATGTTTAAAATGCCTTTACACTGTAAATCGCTCAATACCAATCACATACGAAGGATGCATACCAAAATATTTTTTGGTATATTTCTGTATTCTCTTAGTATATATTTGTATGTTAATAGTATGTTATTCCAAATGTGGTATGCTTTACATACTAAAGCCATACCAGCACAATGTTAAAAGAAAGCTTAAATCATGTCCAAAGTATCTTGATGCCTTTTGCCTTTTGTCAATAGAGATCACACTAATGTTACTGCTTTTTTGTAAGTAGTGAGATAATGACATTCGAGAGTCATACTTACAATACTGAATTCGATTTTAATACATGTAAGTCTAAGGCATTTCATGAATAATCAACAAGTTTTCAACCATCAACAATTATGCATTGTGTAGTTTTGAAATAAGGCATATTATCAATCCGAAATAAAAACATATTATAATTCATGAACGCAAAAATAGTTATGTTTGAGATATATAAGTCACCATGATTGCACGAAAGATATCGTTTGAATGAACTTGGCTCATAAAGTAGAGCTAACTGAACGTCCTGTTAATGTTACTAGAAAAAGTAGCAACGACGACAATCTCTTAAAGCACATAATTTACAATAAATCTAATCTAGTTAAATATCACTCTATCAAACAAAAAATATTCGCGACTGGTATTACTGAAAAAACCTATTTGACTGTAGTATGTAATACATATATTTGTTTACCATGTGACTTAAAGTTGCACATACCAAATACATACCAGAGGTATACGAATAAGGATGAATTTGGATCGTGTCTCGTATATAAAAGATACCAACAACTCGTATTTCAGTGTAAAACAGCCAATCACAGATTGAATAGTTCGCATCGCTACATACCAATCACATACAAAAGTAAGTGAGATTTCGTATGAAAAACATACCAGATCTCTGTAAACATACGAGAATCTCGCATCAAATGTTAGTTTCAAATTGTATGTCATTTTCGCATCCAGCGATTTACAGTGTACTTCTTCAGTATAGCACTTCTACTAAAGTACGTTAAAGTAAATATATTTTTCTTAACGCGTTTCTATGAGTATCAGTCAGGTCTACAGGTCCTCCCGCGCTACATGCCACGTACCAACTTTCCTATTATCATGAAATTCTGTATAAAGTATTACACTAAAAATTGACCATTGTTTAGGTGTCGATGCCATGACAAACGCATATCCACGACACGCCTTTTTTACTATATGCAAGTCCGTTCTAGTCTTTATCATTTAGCATGTCATAGTCACTGGAGACAACTGAGCTTCATTCAATAATGTCGCAAAGTTCATTGCAAGTGATCGCAAAAATTTTTGAATATTATGTAAATTGCATGAATGTCCTGACATTTGGAATTTTGACGCTTCAGAATTTCTTGTCAATTATGGCACGTCAATAGTTTAAAGATATATGAGGATTGCGCAAATTTTCTGATATCCCCAAAGGACGCCCAAATGACCAATAATTAATCTCTCAAAAAATGATAACAAGACAACAGAAAGAATGTAGCACCGATCACTCTATGTAGACGCCCTGTTAATAATGCCAAGCTCAGTGTTGAGAAAAGGTGATTTTCTGTAATTGCAATGATTAACCTTCGCGCAACGTTGTTCATGATCGTCTTCTCCGTACTCATTTCTATTATTATTATTTAGGTGGCACGATTTGAGCGACCTACCTATTAAATGAGCACAAAGACAAGAATCACAAAAATGATAGTTGTTAGAATCAACGCAGAGTTAAAAGATGTCTTTGCTTTCTGTGATAATTACGCAGTATTACTGAAGACATTTAAAAATTGATATAAAGAGTGACACAAATCATCTGTCGGTCAGGCGTCCAATATGTTTGAGGTATGTCCATGCGAATTCAAATCTGTCCATTGCAGCCTGAAGCTATGGGAAAAATATAGCTAAATTTGGCAAGTAGTAATGAGTTTGCTGGTTCAGAGTTATTAAGAAAATTCGACAAGCGTCTGAAAATGCTCTATGCCACACTTCATGGGATTGTTTCCATACAATCCGATTTAGCGAATCTTTCAATAATTAGCTATTTCTCCTTTTCCCGATGAAAATGGTAATGATTCCCAAGTATCGATGAAAACTTCGTGCTGCATAGTCGAGCAGGTTGGGCAAAAGCTTGTATTGGGCATACACAATAAAAGTTTTGGGCCAAAACTTGGGTCAGAACCCAAAACCCAAGCCCAAGTTTCAATAAATGAATAGAATTAAGCAAACGAAGTACATTCTTTGTATTTTGTGCTGACATAGAGATCCTTCTATAGGCCAGAATTTCTGTTGGTCCCATGAAAAATGTGGTATTAGTGGGAAACGATTATATTATTGCAATAACTGTAATTAGTAGCTCAAGAACATGTATGACATTATAAAGCTTTCCGTTGATTAAACCTACGCGCTGATATACTGACTAATTAAAGATCTTTGATTTAATAATGATTGAATTGCACATTGCTCGCAACAGATACATTGTCTGAATTTTATCATTCAGAAATATGAACAGACTTAAGAAATATTATAG
>CAJQUW010006848.1:0-26127 GCA_907163375.1 Prostheceraeus crozeri | reverse complement strand
GGGGACAAAGTCCCACCCAACGTACGACCAAGGACATAAGTCCCCCCAGCGCAGCGACCAAAGGGACAAGTCCCCACAAGCGGCAGCGACCAGAGCTAAATACTGTTTTAATATTGGTACAAGAATGCTTACAAATGGCGAATGATAATATTTCTTATATTTGCTCGAACATCTACTACAGTTACCACCTTCCTAACAGTATTCTTCTAATATAAATTTCTAGCCCATATAATCCTATAATAGTAATGAATATTAACTATTGTCGATTTGTACGCTTTTTCATCCCAAACCGTGTTAAATGTTAATGCAGAGGAGTGTCCAAAATAGTGAGCTTATATCTTCACCAACTAAATTCTCCATAACATTAGTATATTTGTAAATAAACAAAAGCGCTTAAAGCGAAAGAATAATCGTTTAACTAAATATGATACTATACCTTTCCATTTTCTTTCTTTATAATTTTCATGGGTTATGTCACACCAATTTCATAATTAAATCTACAACAACTATTCGTAGGAACTTTTAACAAAATTCTCCACTACCATTTAGAAAGACTACTGAATTTTTACATGTTGATAACATACCTATTTCATTATAATATGTTTGAAGTGCGATATACCTGAAGAGTGCAAATCTTTCTCGCATATTGTTTATGTAAACATCTAAAAGATGTTGAATGTATCTACTAACAACATTCAGTTTTTGTAATAAGGATCTTTGTAAGGACACATAGTCAATAGTCCTCTGGATTTAGAGGCGGTTTAGATAATTTACAATTAGCTTTTTATCGGCAAATAGGAACTCAAACCTGAATGATTGTGAGCTATAACAGTTACTCTAAATACATAATATTTCCAAGAGTTGTAAAAATTGATGGATTCGGGAAACATGACGATCCCTCTGGGTCCCAGGACCGCTCTACGATTCATCCCATTCACCTACATTCTCGTAAATATTGGCACAAATCAATTTTAAGCTTTATTTAAAATTCTAATCATCTAAATATATAACTCTATAACTCTGTTTCTTTCTTAAGTTTTTTTAATTCAACTTCACGTTGTTCGTTTAAATTATTAATCATGATCCAAAACTTAGCAAACTGTTTATCTATCTTTCATCTTATGCATTTCGGTAACACACATAATAAATTTATATAAGAATACTAGCATCTAACAGCGGAAGGAATAGGAGAGCATGATTGTACAAGATTACGATCTCGGAAAAGTTTCAGAGGATCCCAAATATATGGTTGAAAGACCATAGTCAATTTAATTTCTTCTCTGTTATGATTTATAATGCGAGCCGTTGTTATGATTTCATCTAGAGGAACTGTTTTATATTTACTGGGATTTGCGACAATTTTTTGCAATTTCTCTAGAGACTCTTTATTTATGAGATTTTATTAAATTAAACATTTGTGACCAATGAGTTAGACAACGGCGTTAATAATTGTAATAAACATACATTATGAACGTTTCACACACACACTCTACAGAGTTAAATGACGATTGCAGGACTATAATAGGGAACACCATTTCTTCCAAAATTAATTTATTGAATTGAGAAAATTTGCAGTTTGACATTACTCCTGTTCTAGATGTGGCTTTCTCTTTATATAAAAAATTATTAAACATTTCTTTCATATTTCTCCTTGTTCTTCATTAAAACCTCGTAAAACATTATAACCTTTATTAAAAACCAAAATCGTCAGAAAGGAATATAACATTATCTCCGAAATATCTTGTGATTCTAGATTTCATATGTATGCATACACTCATGACCCGCTCTATGCCGACTTTGTACTAATGTACTTCCACTTTCCAAAAAATCTTTTATATTTAATATTACCTGTAAAAAATCCATTCGTTAGACACTCGGATTGTCTCATCCAGCATTCGAAAAACCATGTTTCAAATGATTTATTCTGCTATATACATAGCAAGGTTACGTAAAAAGTTGAATTATTATTTTCCTGATCCTTTACATAACTTTTATCCTAGTAAATTAATAATTTTACCATTTGCTAAAAAGTATTTTCCGGCATTATCATTTACGACATTAATAAAGAGTATAACATTTATCATATTTTAATTTTCAATTTGGATTAAATAAGATTACATAAAAATCATCAACACAAGTTCATCCTTAATTCTATTCATTCAAAAAAGAGATATCATATAATAGGGGTTTCTAATATTTCTTTTGTTCCGCGTTTCTGTTTTTTTAGTATTACGGTCTAATACTAGCTACGTACGTATCTGTTTTTTAGATAACGTTATACTCGCGTTTACTAGGTTTAACTTGTGCATCAAAAAATTACTCAGCAATTTGTTTCTGATTAATCATCACAAAAATCCTAGGACGTTTAGATCCGAGAGGACACTTTCATTCAACGATTCATATTTTTTAAAAGAAAAAATGAATTTTTCATAGAAACCTCGGTGTCCGTTTTTGCATATCACCACAGGGAATATGTAATTGATGTAATGTTTCTAATTCGATGTGCTTGGTTTAAATGTTCTTTCTTAACCAACCAACCATAAATTATTATACACGCCAAAAAATACTCGGAAACTTCTTAAACAATAGTGAGGTAAAGTCTTTTGTTTTAACCACACGGTTGAAATACCATGTTTTGTTTTTTATTAATCTGTTAACGAGCGCTACGGTATTTATGATGATAATAAATATGGTCTATACGTATCTTTCTTTGTCGAATTTACAGGAATTTGTAGGATGACGACGATAATCTTTTAAACCTGGTATCTATGGGCTCTATCTTATAATCATTCAACATATATTTTTTTATTTTTATTAACAACAAAAATTTATAAGAATTAAAAAAATTGTTCGGGTCACTCCGTTCGGTCACCTCCTCCGGTATTCGATCACTCCTCGAAAAATATTTTCTATAAACTCTTTCCCTATGAATTTTTTTAATCACATATTAATTGTAATACATAATCCATAAGTCTTTTGACCCAAGCATTAGTTACACGATTGTTTAAATTCATCTTTATTTCTTACACATAAATCTCTTAACAAATCACTTAAGTTTCTTGAATTTATTTCAAATAGTATAAATATATTTGCATTCTTTCTAATAACACTTCCGTCTAATGAATACATACTTTGTGTTAAATAAAATACACTACAGTTATTATGTCTACCTCTTGTGAAATAATTTCTCTGAACTGACTGATTTCTATCATTAACACAATCATCAAAAAATTACACAATGTTTCATTGTTTTATCTAGTTTACTAGGATCTTGCATATTACCACTATCATCTATTAATTGTATCTTTATATGGTTATTTTTATTAGATTCTACTAACTGATTATTTTTTGCTGCTTCTTCACACACGAACTTATTTCTTCTTCATCTTCAGATTTTTCATATTCTTTGAATAATGAAGCAATTGCTGTTTTTTTAAGATTATTTTCAAATCCATATTTTAAAAATTGATAGACGGGTTGTTCTGCCGTTGTTGTATAAATTATAAGATTGTTATAATCCAAAAAATTTGGAGTCGTTAAAATTTTAAATAATATATATGTTTTTACACAACCAGATCTTCCACAAATAACTGACAAAACTTTATTAGATAAATTTTGATGATGATTAAATTTAAGTTTTTTTTTATTTAATTGAGGTAGTTCACTCATTTTTTAATAAAAAAATTTATTTTTATTTTTATTTTTTGTTTCTAAAGAAGAAGAAAATTAAACTTCTCTAGCTTCGCGTGGGAGTTCATACCTCTCGAACGGGAGTTCATACCTCTCGAACGGGAGTTCATACCTCTCGAACGGGAGTTTATACCTCCCGAACCAAAAGATCTATCATAATCTCTTCACCTCCAAAATTTATTTCTTGTCCTTTTTCATCAGTGATTCTAATGTTAATGTTGTTAATAGTTTTTCTTGTAATAGGAAAATATATTAATGTTTGTGGAAATACATTTAATCTATAACCAATGGGTACAGTAAAAGCTGGAAAATGAATATTAAATTTGATAATTTACCATTTATTTATCTCCTTCAATAATGTCACAATGTACAACAATTGAATTTATTTCAGTTATTTTTGGAATCTTCTCACCTAAATGATAACCTTGACTATAAGTTTGTTTATTAAATCTAATAGCTTTGACAATGATCTATCATGATTAAAATCAACTTGATGATTTTCGTCTAAAGTAAGAGAAAATTTATTAACTGCCGGTTCAACTGCAAAATGTAATTGTTTCTTATCTTTAAATGATATACCTAAATGTCTCTTAATTTCATTTGATATTGTTTCAACTTCGTAAGAACCAGGAAGAAAAGTTAATATTTTCCACGTTTTGCCTTTATCAGTAGAATATCTAAATTGATCATTCACATCTTTGATAACGTTTTGAATAGTGTTAAATGTAGAGAAAAACTAGTCAATGCAATTTGATAATTTTTATTTTGTTCTAAATGTAGAATGGGTTCTAAATTACAAGTGTGTGATGAAGTAGTTGTTATAATTTTTAACGTCGTACTAAAAAAACTTTTGATGAACCCAAAATCTCTGTCAATTTTCTAAATGATCATTAATTTTGTCTAAATTGCTGAACACATTTTTAAACTAAAAAAATTAAATAAATATTATAGATAAAAAATCGTAGATAAAAATTCATAGATAAAAATCATAGATAAAAATCATAGATAAAAATCATAGATAAAAATTAGAAACAACATATTTCAGCTACACTTTTATAATCCTTTCATTTAGAATCTTCATTTTCTAACAGTCTTTTCAATATAGCATGAATTTCATTGAAACTAGAATTATGTCCTTCTTTTATTGCAGATATTAAAATATTTAATCTATTTAGTAATTCTTGTGGATCAACTGGTAAAAATACAGTATATATCTGTTTCAGTTTTCTGTTTTTCAGATAAACCTTTTCCTACTTTAACTCCCGTTGATAATAAATTTTCTAATTGTTTATAACGTCTAAGAGATTTTACTGCACCAACTCTGTCTAACATAGCTTTATATTTTATGAGATCTTCTACAGCATAATTATTTAAATCTGCTCCTCTTAAAAGATTAACAAAATTTCTATCTAAATTAAAAGGAGATTTATCTGGTGAAAAAATTAAACCTCGAAAAGGTTGTGGAAATATTTCTTTTTGTCCGAGATAAAATCTAGGTATTGTTTTTCCATCTATAAATGAAATAGAATGTTCAAATTGCATAGATTTTGGTAATTTCTTATTAATGTTTGATTCTAGTAATACATAGTCATATAATATAGTTTTGTGCTCTGGATCTGTTATATCAATTTGTTTATCATTATTTGTAAGTTCCTTTTCAAGAGTTTTAAATGGTTTCATAGTTTTTTCAAAATCAGTTTTTACTTGCTCGGTTTGCTGCATTTTTTCAAACATATCAGATTGAATACCAGCTTTTATCATTCTATGTTGAAGATGATTTTCTTTAATAATATTTCTTTGTTTTATTAACTCTTCTAATTGTTTTATTCTTTTAAAATTATCAGCTCTAATATAAACCAATTATAAAATATAAAATATGAATTTAGTCGTAACATAGGAAAACAACAAAAACATTTTACTGAACAAATTATTTATTTATTGCTTTGTTGTTTGACATCTTTTCGTTTAAAATTTTCTCGTATTAAGTTTTGTTTAATAAAGTTTTGTCTAATAAAGTTTTTAGCTCTTCTAAAAAAATTTTATCATTTTCTTCATTAAAAATTTTATCATCAATAAATGTTTTACCATCACTAGATATTTTACCATCACACACTTTTTATTTTTATCATTAACTTTTTCTGTCTGTGATTGAAATGATATTTGATTTACTTCATTAGCTATTTGATCAAATTTTTCAATCTCATCTAACGTAATAACATTATCATCACATACTCTTTGAAAGTAGTAGTGTAGTTTATCATAGACTTCTTTAATATGTAAATGCTTAGTTTTTAATGATTTTCGTTTCTTAGTTATTAAAGATTTATCTAAAATTGTAACAAGTGAAGTTGCAAAAACACCCGTACCTGTTAAAGCTGTAGCAACTACTGGAATTACTAAAACACCAGAAGATATAACAATTGTCAAAGCACCTAAACTTATTGTTAAGAAATATGCCAATTCCTTGTGTTACATTCTTAACTTTGGTCCATCTCTATCTTAACTTTTTATAATGCTCTAATCTTAATAATAATGTGAGATTCCTTTATCTTTCATATACCTAACTCTATCTTTGTGTTTTTCTTTATTCATTTTTTCAATTGTTAATCTTTTCAATGTCCATTAAAGTAGAACTACGTTCATATGATAACGAAGGATATATTCTTGAGGTTCCTTCCACTTTTGTTTCATCCACTTTTGTTTCTTCCATTTTTAAATGAATATTTTGAATAAATATTTTGAATAAATATTTTGAATACAATCTTCTGGTATATTGAGACTACGTGATATTTTGAGACAACTTAAATTTCGTCTGCCTAAATTTTCAAAAAAATAAATTTTTTCTTAGGGGTCCCCCCCCCCACGTGATATTTTGAGACAACTTAAATTTTCGCCCTTCGGCCACGTGAAATTTGAAATCTACCTAAATTTTTGAAATTTTGATTTTTTTGAAAATTTTGAAAACCCCCGCAAAAGTGTGTCATACGGCGCAAGCGAAGCGAAGCAAAGCGAATCGAAGCGTCGCGCCGGATGTAACACTATAAACTACTTTCCTAAACACACTCTTGACTAAACGGCGGTTTAAGACCTTCTCACAAGCGATGTTGATCGTTTCATCCAGAGGGACATTCGTGAACAAGCTCTCAATATCAAAGCTAACTAACTTGCAGTCAGGCGAGAATTGATATTTCGAGATAGCATCAATCAAAACTGACTATTACTTTGGACTGAAAACTCAGTATCAATAATAGGTGTTGATGAACTGATTAAGATATTTCGCTAAGTTATACTCAAGAGGTACCGTGACTGGCGACAATAGGTCGCAGAGGAGTACCCTGTTTATGTACTTTTAGCAGTGCCGTAAAGTTTGCCACAATTGGAGCCTATTGGATTGATAAAATCGAACGTTTTACAGTCCACATGCGGTTTGACATGTTTGTTCAAGTAACATTTCAACTTAGTCTGCTGCTTAACAATGGGATGATGTAGCAACATCTCATCATCTAGAAATGTCACTTTGGCAAATTTGTCCGAGTCAATGATAGCATTGAGCTTTGTGTAATAGTCATCGGTATTTAACACTGCGATACCATTACCTTTGTCAAGCGGCACGAGTTTTATGCTGTCATTGTTACGTAAGTTTTTTATCAGATCCAACTTGTGTTTCACATCAGGGGCCTTAGTAAAATTCACCAACCTTTTTTGGTAGGTGTGCAAAGCGGTTTTTATGTCGTTCACCTGATTGACATTTATGCTATTTCTACGTAAATATACCAGTTTCTCGAGTTGGCATTGTAGGTTAAGTGACTCATTCCGTCCCGGCACTGTGGGATGCTTCAGACCTGTACCAAGTAACTCAAGCTGATCATCAGACAACTGCAAGTCACTTAAGTTCTTGACCGTGTCTACAGGACGTGGCTAACTTACTTTGCAACCATAATTTCTGGAACTTAATTTTGTGAATTCTCATTGATCCGCTTAGAGTTTTTGAGGTTTTCTCTAACAAAGAACTTGGAGAACAACAACTTATCGACCACATTAAGATATCTACAGATATCCTCCCTCACTTTAGATCTTTTTTTCCTCAATTGTTTCAACTTAGACCTGTGTTGCTTAATGATAAGCACAATTTTCCGAACTTGCCGCTCCCGCACTGTGTGTGGAGATAGGTTGTTGGAATCTTTCAACTTTAAGAATTTTGGAATACAACTATGCTTCAGACATTGTTCAAGAAAGGAAATATCACAAGTCGTTTTCAAAATTTTGGAGTTTCATTTTTCAAAGAATCTTAGGGTTTTGAAAGACAGATCATATTTCCGGTTCAACCTGTGAAAAAGACCAGCCGTATTGGTAATGTGTAACAGCCACGTTACCACAAAAAATATCATGTTCACTAGCTCACTTAGGTTACTGAGCAAACATCATTCGTCAATTTGAAAAGTGGAAATTAAAACAACACGAATGCAGAAGAGGTGGAGTAAAATAATGTCATTACATGGAGTCCATTAGAACACTGAGTGGATGTACTTTGCTTCTATTGGTACGACGCGTTTCGGCGTTTCTTGTCCGCCGTCATCAGGGCTGGTATTCATAGTCGTGTCCTTACTAAGTCAGCGACTCAACAACGTCGTTGTCCTACCCAAGTCAAAGCATCCGATCTTTATTCATAGTGCTTGACTTAGCGTTGGCTTTACTAAGTCATCCGGTGGACTGTTTGATCATGTTCGATTGCTATGTTTTTGACGTCAAGGCATGGCAGGTAGGGACAGGATTCCCACAGTCTAAAAATAGCATCGAATCATAACAGGAATAAGTTTGTACAAATTAGCACAGGAGAATAATGAGATCAGTTGATTATCATGAGTGATGGGAAGCGGAAGGCACCATTCTCGAAGGCGGAAAAAGCTATCATCCGTGATGGCTACATCGAATTTAAGGAAATAATCGAATCACCGATATCAGCGAAGGTGACTAAGAAGAACAAGGACAACGTTTGGAGGACACTGTCCGATAGATGCAATGCGATCGGTAGTGAATCGAGAACCCTGCCGAAACTAACAAGAAGTTCAGGAATATGCAGTCCATCATGAAGGAGAAGGTCGCTGCCGATAGGAAAAGTGCAAAGAAAACTGGTGGAGGAGCACCATTGCGAGAGGTGAGCATGCATTTCAACCGATTGACTTCAGTGAATAGGCCTACGTTGGGCTAGGCAACATGTAGCCTATGCATGCGACAATGATTTAATCCTTAATAGCGTTTCATTCAAATATCTATTTTGCATCGTACACCCGTAGAAACTACCGTACTTGTTCGATGAGTGTGCCTGGGGTTATATTTATTATCTGAATTCTACGGATTGGGTTCTATTGGTATTACCTTTACTATGAGATGAGATACATTGCTTTACTTTTATTTTGTCTAGGATGGTTAAAAACAAATAATTATAATCTTATTGCGTTAAAATGTTAGATGTTAAAAGGTTAAAGCGCTAAATATATATTTGCGTTATGAGATCTTATGATGACAATCATTGTGAAATGTGAACCAATATCTGAAGCGCGCCTATTTATCTGAAATTAAGTCCATCTTTGTTAGTGCACCAAAAATATTCTTGATTTAATATTTCTTTCTAAATTTAGCCGATTGAAATGCATGCATCCAAGTCTTCTTCACCCATACATCGATCAATCTATTCATAAGAACTGGACTACACTACACGGTCACGCCAGCAGTCTTCTTGCTCATCGACTTTGACTGAACTTACTATACAAGTACAAAATTATACGTGACATATGGGTAACATTAATTAAATGATAAATATAATACGGTGTATACAGTTTCTAAATCATTAGTCGATCTTCATTTTTTTTTCTTTTCAGATCACGAACGAAGAAGATTCTTTTGCTGAAGTGTTCATCGGTAACCCTTCGATTGAGGGCCTTTCTCTTAATTTTGTCGAAAGTGTCCAGCCAGGTACCAGCAAACATCAGCACCAGTAGGGAATCCAGCACATATATCGGTGCAGAAAAGAAGAGAAACTCCGAAAAAGAACATATTTACCTGTACGTCAGTTGCAGCGACAAGTACTGTTTCTGACCACGGTACAATCTTCGCCTTGAAAAGACAAAAGTTGAAATTGGAAATCAGAATGAATGAGGCCAAGTAGATCATCAAGAGCACTCAAAAGGAGCAGTCAGTGATCTCAACGAACAAGATTGTCCAAACTGAAGAGGAAGAAGATTCTAGAATGTTGGCGGACATCAGCGACAGTAATTTCATTACGCATAGTTTTCTTCAAGTATAGTATATTCAAGTATTTCTACATTTATACGACAGAAATCAGTTTGTTCTACAAATGTTGGAATAGAGTAATTTTTTGTATGCATGTACGTATGTATGTGTTGAGGGTTTAAACGACTTGAATTGACTATTTATACCTATAGATAGTGGTACCAATCTGAACCGTAAATTTTATTGATATTTTTTTTTGTTAAGAGACTCAATTTATCTCATAAAAGAACACATTTGAAAATATTTCAATTTGTCCTTCTTATATTTGGATTTAATGTATGGTTTATCTAGATCAAAATACATTGTGTCGAAAATATACCTATATTTTGTATATAAGACCTAGCCTAACATAGCACACTATAAAGTTATTGCTCAACAACCTAAGAAAAATAAGTTCTCGGTATATGAAATTCCTCATTTCAAAACCATTGTTAACATGACCAGACGAGTTTGAAGTAGTCGCTAGAAATCTCCTCGACAGTATCAATGTCCGGTAGGTCGCGGCATCTTCATTTCAATAACAATATTATGTATGATGACACATGTGCATGGTAATTATTAAAGGTGCTTTTTCAGGGTGCAACACGCAATTCACAGTGTAGAGCGCGAAATCTCTTTTTTAACTGACCAACAGCACACTCGATCTTTACTCTTGTTCGAGACAGAGCTTTATTGTAAGTTTCTTGTGCCACTGACATTGGTTGCGAATACGGTGTTAAAAGTCACCTACGGCACGGGTAGCCGCTATCACCCAATATGATTCCATTTCTTTCATTGCTTTCAAATGCGTCCCATAGCACAGTTTGTTTTACATGTAGTATGAAACTATCATGGCAGCTACCCGGCCAGCGTACATTTAGAAAAGTAAACTTGCCGCTAGCATCACAAACGGCAAAAATATTCAATGAGGGGAAATGTTTTCTATTGATGAAGGCATTTGGGTTCTTCTTGGGCTCCTGTATCCGTATATGAGACCCATCAATTACACCAAACCACATTCGGAAAAACCAGCAATGGTGAAAAAATTTTCCGCTTCTTTCGAATCACTTCGATGGTCAAATTTATGAAAGTATTCATGTGTTCTATTAATGCAGACGCAAACACGCTGCCACACATCGACTGACTGAAGATTGACCTATTCCGACAGTATCTTGGCGTACGGTATTCTGCAGAATCACCAGTTCCAAGATATCGTAAAGTGGCCAGTATTTGAATTTAAGTGGAACGGGACACTACGACCTCTATTGGACTAAATCAACTCAAGGCTTGGCGATAACAAGTCCTCCAAAAAATGAACTCACGTCTGAATGATAAATCAGCCTAATGCACTGTTAGCATAGTACATCGTACCTTACATGGGCCTGTATAAACGTAGGCTATTGGCTTATACGTATTATTTTGCGTTGTACCAGAAGCCAAAATTGAGCAGATTAGAGAGGGCCTAGCATGATCATTGAATATGATCGCTAGGTTTGCGATAGTAGGATAGAAGATCTAGAGGCTTATTTAAGACTCTATAAAAACACTTGGTTCAATTCTGGATTCGATACATATAAATGCAATTTTAAATAGTTAAATTTATATTTTTACTAAACCACATTTGGCATGTGTATAGGGGAGACCGGGGCTGGTTGTTACAATTTTCGACTTTTTCAAGACTTGTGACCTAAGTATTAATGGTAGCGGTCTCATTTTTCTTGATTATATAATTAGTTTTCGCTCGAGGTCCACTGTATCAACCTGCCCGTGTAACAACCAGCCCCGGTCTCCCCTACAATGATTGTGTGCTATAAAAATAGTAGGCCTGCGTTTTTTTTACTGTAGACTTCTACTCTTGTTGTGGTAGTCCCTGCTACATCAATTGTCGTACATGTACATGTAAGTACATACGCATAGCCTGCTCCGTAAAATTCAAACCATAGAGTAATGATTCAAACACAGTAAGCTTACACGTGAAAAACGTTATATTATTGCGAACAGAATCAAGACGACAGACACGCAACTTATTTCGAGTAAATTCTGTATAAATCTGTATAAAGTTCGTCGTCGGATAGCTTTTCATCGAGGCAATGATCAACATGATCCTTGTACTATTTCAATTTTCCCTCTCCGGTATGTTGTTCATCGGAAAGCCGCCATCTTAAAAAGCTCAAACTAATGATATGAGGACAGACACACACCTCCACTGGGATAATGCAAGCTGATTGGTTGTACAATACACTTGATAGCTGTTAAAGACACCTCCTTAGCTGTCTATAGGAATACAATAGATGTCGTAAGTCACTCGACATGTGTAGTAAAGTCGTTGTCTTTACTAATCATCACTATCAATAAGAATTATTTTGACTCTGACTTAGCAAAGACATCAACTTAACGGCGTCTTTGCTAAGTCATGTCTGTGAATTAGAATTTCGTGAAATTGACTAAGCTAAGACGATGACTTCGCTAAGACACGACTATGAATACCAGCCCAGGTGTTAACAATATGTACACTTCAATTCACCTGGAGAAAAAGATATAATTAGGTTAAGAGGTGAATGTCTTACGTAATATAGATACAAATCAATAAATTCAATGTACAATGGACTGAACATGAATGGAACAATGTCCCATTCATGTTCAGTCCATTGTACATTGAATTTATTGATTTGTATCTATATTACGTAAGACATTCACCTTTTAACCTAATTAGAACTTAACAAACTCTCAACGTTGTGTGAAAATAACTGTACGAGAACTTGTACTGAATGGTCCAATACACAATTTTTCAAAACTCGTTTGGAGAATTTAAATTATTCGGAAGTATACGTTAATAGCTCATCAATTCATCAGATTTTGATTCCTATTTTCCGATAAAATCTAATTTTAAATTATCTAAACCACCTCTTAAAAACTTCAAGAGGGAATATTAACTGCTTCATTACAAATCCGTATACAACTGAATGTGTTAGTTTAGATATATTCAAAATATCTTTTAAATCTAAGAAACTATGTGAGTCTACAAAACAGAACATGAAAACTCCATCGAGGCAAAAAGTCGTCAAGCAAACCTTTACAAACTATTGTAATGAAATGTAGCTATCAACACGTGAAAACGAGTCTTTCCAAATGGTGTGAGAATTTTAAAATTCCTACCAATATGTGTAAATTAAATTATGAAATTGGTGAAATAACACATGACAATTATAAAGAAAAAGAACATGAGTGGAAGCCGTATTTAATTAACGATGTTCTTTTTCATTAGCATTTTGTATCTACAAGTATAATAATGTTATGAAAGAATTAGTTGGTGAAGATATAACTGCTAATTTAACATCCTCCGCTTTAACATTTAACGGTTGGATGAAGAACGTACAAGAGGACAATACACTTATACACTCACATACTGATTTATGGACTAGAAACTATGTTAGAAAATCTGTTAAAGGTGGAAGAGTGTCAGCAAATATAAGAAATTATACATCTCCATTTTGTAACATCTTGATAGCAATATTACAACGCTATTTACCTGGTAATAATTTAATAGATTTAATGAAACAGTATATATAATCAGTTAAAAGACAAGAATGATCTTTGTAAAGAAATTGAACATAAACTACTCGAACAACAAAATGAATTCTTAATGGCTTTTGATGCAACATCTTTATATCCATCAGCTATGTATGACGAACATTCAGAATATCCTAAAGCTGAATCAGCTAGAAAATTTAGACAAGAAGAAGAACAAGCAGTATTATATCAATTTAACACTCAATCATTTCGTCCTAAAACTGGAATATTCACCGTTGTGTTTAATTATCCTGATGATATGTTTTTCCAACCAGTTCCTGCGAAAGATAAGGTAAAAAATGAAAACAATTGCAATCAAGAAGTAATAAGGTTTAGGAATGGAATATGTTATGATGTATTAACTTCTGTAGACATACAGGAAATTGTTAGATGTGGTGGAAAAATATTATCTATTACAGATGGTATAATCTATGAAGAAAATTATCACGTTTCACCATTTCGAAAATACATTGAAAAGCTCTTCAATTTAAGAAAAAATATAAAACAGAAGGAAACACTGTAGGCGATGAGTTAATTAAATTATTAATGAATTCATATATGGAAAAACGTACAAAAAGACATAACCACTAAATATCATTTATGGAATGAGAATACATTGAGAAAAAATTTCACTCAAGAAAAGATTTTGAAAAAGTAAATGATGAACAATTCTTAGTGAAAGTAGAAATGGAAGATGATGAATTTCTTAAAGCTAATATTCAAAACGAATCTACATCATTCATGCCATCACATTTATGTTCTTTTATTCTTGCTCACTCTAGACGAATCATGAACAACTTTATTTTAGAAATTAATGGTTTTAAAGAAAAACACATACATTATACAGATACTGATTCAATATACATTTCCAATGAACTCATCAATAAATTAGATGCTGCTGGATATGTTGGTGGGGAATTGTGTCAAGGGAAAAATGATTATGGGAATGGCGGAATTATTTTTGCAATGTTTATTGCTCCTAAAATAAAATATTGTATCACTGTAGATGAACATGGAAGAATAGCCGCAAAGAAAACATTTAAAGGGTATACAATAACTAAAGTAAAAGTAGAAGATTTTATACAATTATACTATGGCGAAACATTGACAACAATTGTTAATAAACCATGGAAAAGATCTTTAGAAACTGGTATTAGTATTCCTGATAAAAATAATAACACTGAAGAAAAAAGATTCACTGTAAAATAAATATTCTTAAACGTCAAGCACCTGATGCAAATGGTATTATGCTACCTTATAACGGAGAAGATGTTCAAGACGAAATATTTCAACGAATAAAAAAAGAATGTAATATAATGGAATACAATGATAGTGAATACACTGATACTGAAGACTGGGAAGAGGAATTATAATGCACTAGATGTTCGATTCAGTGTTTCAGTCGGGGCAAAGCCCCTCGAGCCGAAGGCTAGTCAGAGAACAAATCTTCTATAACTCTTTCATGCACCTTTTTATCGATATTGATTGTGATAAATCCATAGTCGTTTGACCAAGCATTACTGCAAGATTGTTTAAATTCATCTTTATCTCTTATACATAAGTCTCTTAACAAATCACTTAGGTTTCTTGGATTGATTTCGAAAAGCATAAAAATATTAGCATTCTTTCTAATAACGCTGCCATCTAGTGAATACATACTTTGTGTCAAATAAAAGACACTACAGTTATTGTGTCGTCCTCTTGTAAAATAATTTCTCTGAACTGCCTGATCTCTGTTATTAACACAATCATCAAACACGACACAATGTTTTTTCGTTTTATTTAGTTTACTAGGATCTTGCATATTGCCACTATCATCTATTAATTGTATCGTTATGTGTTTATTTTTATTGGGTTCTACTAGTTGTTTATTTTTCGCTGCTTCTTCACACCAGGAACACAGATAACTGATAAAACTTTATTGGATAGGTTTGGATGATGATTGAATTTCACTTTCTTGTTTAGTGGATATTTTACAGAACTGTTTTCACTCATTTTTTAAGTCAATATTTTGAATTAAACCTCTCGTAATAATAGGTCTATCATAATCTCTTCGCCGCCAAAATTTATTGCCTTTCCTTTCTCATCTGTTATTCTAATAGTAATTGAATTAATTGTTTTTCGTGTAACTGGAAAATATATTAATGATTTTGGGATTACATTTAAACTGTAACCAATCGGAACTGTAAATGCTGGATAACTGAAGATATTATTTGTTAGCTTTCCATTAACATAACCACCTTCTATAATATCACATTGAACATTGATTGAATTTATTTCAGTTATTTTAGGTATATTTTCACTGATATGAAAACCTTGTGCATAGAGTTTCTTTTTAAATCCTAATAGTCTTGATAAAGATTTGTCAATATCAAAATCAACTTGATGATTTTCCATCTAAATAAAGTAAGGGAAAATTTATTTACTGCTGGTTCAACTGCGAAATGTAATTGTTTCTTGTCTTTAAATTGAATACCTAAATGTCTTTTTATTTCATTGGAAATCGATTCAACTTCATAAGATCCAGGAAGAAAAGTCAGTATTTTACAAGTTTTTTGCCTTTATCATTAGAATATTTAAAATCGTTCATTTACATCTTTGATAATATTTTGTATAGTGTTAAATGTTGAAAAGCTAGTTAGTGCTACTTCATAATGTTTGTCTTGTTCTAAGTGAATAATAGGATCTAAATTACAAGTGTAGGATGAAGTAGTTGCTATAAATTTTAATGTCGTACTAAATTTTGATGAGGTCAAAATCTTGGTTGAATTTTCTAAATGTTTATTAATTTTTTCTAGTTCTGCCGAAGACATTTTTAACTAAATAATTTAGATAAGCTTTTGTAGTCTTTTCACTTATAATTTTCTTTTCCAATAACCGTTTCAATATTGCATGTATTTTGTTAAAGCTAGAGTTATGTCTTTCTTTTGTTGCAGCTAATAAAATCTCTAATCTGTTTATTAATTCTTGTGGATCATCGGGCAGGACATCCACAGGTCTCTTTTAGTCCTGTTCCTGTTCTTTTGGATGAAGGATCACTTTTTGGGGGACTAAAACTTATTAATGGTTCATGTATACATCACTGATGGTGTTCCATATGCTTGTGTTCCCATTGGTCTTGGTATATATGATGTCCCATATGCTTGTGCACTCATTGGTTGTGTCCCATATGCTTGTGCACTCATCCCATATAGTGGCATTCCATATGATGTAGTCATTCCAGATGGTGTACTCATTCCAGATGATGTACTCATTGGTGTTGGATTTAATAACTTATGCTCCTCTTAAAAGATCGAACTCTCTATTTAAACTAAACGGTGTTTTGTCTTGAGTAAAAAGTAATTTTTCTTTAGGTTTTATATATAATGGTTTTCCACCTAAAAAGAAACTGTTGTGTTAAGGTAAAGACAATGTTTATATACAAATCAGAGACAATCAATTATTCATTTGAACATAGGTCATCAATCAGCGACTTGCTGCAACATTTAATAACGCGGTCATCAATGAAACTAAAAGATGACGAAATATTCGATGACGTCATACAATGACAACGTCCGAGAAAGTTTCACCAAGGACAATAACGTCCGATATCATTGTCAGTTTGACGACACAATGCAACATCCACGACATGACGATTGCTGTCGCAGATTTCTCCCTTCATAAAATGAGACGTGTTGGACGTCTACGAAGGCGATGGCTCCGTCGAGGAGCAGGAGTTGTCGTAGAAGCAGCATCTTGAGACGAACTCGCAGAAATCTGAGGCATACTCGAAGAATCAGCTGGTTGAGCCACACTCGGAGAAACTGGAGACACACTCGGAGAAACAGTAGCCCGAGCCCGAGCCCGAGCCGTGTTCTGTGTAGTGTCCGTGTTCTGCGTGTGGTCGAGTGCTATGTGTGGATGAAGTGATCTATTTCTTGTATAAAAAATCAATAGAGGATATAATGTGTAACTGATCTACATGCCTTCTATGTACCGTACCATCAGATCTGTCCAACACATAATACATTCGTTCACCTATCTGCTTAAGTAGTAAACCTTCACTAGGTCTGTTATCGTTACCACGAAAAAATATAACTTCAGTAGTGTCCAGATTAACAGATGTTCGTAAGGTTCTACCTTTAACGGTTGTCCTGCCTTAGAAAAAATTTTGCTTCACCTGCCAAGCAGGGTCTCCTGGACCCCATTGCTCCAATGTATTATCATCACCTTTTGATGCAAACTAATCGACTCAATTTCACATAATTATGAACTCTAAAACACACCAATGCTTAGAAACGTCATCTTGATAACTGAAAATCATCCAAGACACAGTCAGAGTGCAGTTTAGAACACTCATTTAGCTCTTGTCATCGGCATGTTTTTAGCAAGAATGATGTAAAATTTAGCATATCAATATCAGCACTTAAGTGGCAAAAATTGAGTTTGACGATGCCAATTAAGTTGCGTTCTATGAATGTAGCAAAGCTTTTATTCCGAAAGCATGATTACATAACATTCAAAATGCATAGATTGAAAATGTATTCCTATGTTTGTATTGCTAGCGTATGCAATAACCTCACAGTAATGCCACTTGTATTCCTACTCTGTTTCTACAATATGATCACTATTTACTTAAGAAAAGAACGAAACAAAATCTTGATCTATAATGAGAGCACGTTCTGAATGCATCAAATGGGAGTTGACAGAATGCTGGACTAGAATTGCAAACAAACATTGGTCCGCACATGTTGGCGTAAATACATCAAGAGTATAAGCTGCTGAATTCAGTCATAATCATTGAGAGTATTCTGTACGATATTAACTGCTGTGACTAGTGAGACACTGGGGACAAAAAATTCGTTTTTCTATCCTCCGAAATCTAGCTTGGTAGGGCATATTCTTCGTATTCATGAAGTTTCGCCACCAATTGTAATTGTTAAGCCTGTATTCAGATTTCATCAAAAGGCTACCCGAATTCTTTGAGGAAGCAATGTATGTACTCAGGGATGGTGATAGGCTAATTGTATTGCTTTTTTCTCCGATCAGAGATGCTGGGATGGAGAAACGAAAACAATGCGGTGAATTTAAGTCTACTCCCTTTCTGTTTGCAGATTTCTCATTTAGCAGACCTACCACCTGCATAAGACAAGTGCGCAAGATTTTCACATACTATGTGGTTTGGAAACGACGGCACTGCGTTTCTTTTGAAAACGCACACACAATTTCTGATGGTGACATCTCCACTAAAAAGTCTCTATCGGGTCTTCTTACTAATAGGCAGATATCAGATGTACATGTGACTTCACTATGTCAGTTCATGAAAAGTCACGGAAGGGCTTTCGAATACATTCATTATTTACCCTTCTACAGCTGATTGAAAATTGAAAAATCCTGAAAGACCCAGCAAAGCAGGACAACCGTTAAATAACATAGCAGGACTCTTTCCTGTAGTTGCGTGTCTAGCGTTTCTGTATTGTATTAGAAAAGCGTCTATGCAAGATAATAAGTCGGGGTAAGTGGCAGGTTCGGCGACTCGGATTACCGTTTTCAAACTGCGAACAAAATTTTCGGCGAGGCCGTTGCTTTGGGGGTGTCTTGGAGCCGTAAAAATAGGTTGGCAGCCAACTGACTTCAACCAAGTCTGTAATTCTGTAGCGGCGAAAGGAGTACCGTTATCGGTGACTAAGACTTGCGGGACACCATCTCTACTGAAACTTCGCTGGAGTGCTTCCTTAGTGAAAGCAGCCGTTGCGTGTCTTGATAAATAGTCAGCCTGCGGAATTCTGGTACCTGGTCGATACTCAACGTCGTAGTCATACGATGTCAACTCGATGGCCCACCTTTGAAACATTGACGAGTTTGTTTTACCCACTGAAGCGTCGGGCTTAAAAATATGCTGAAGTGCCTTGTGGTCGGTTATAATCTTGAACTTTAAACCGATGAGATACTTGTGTAAACGTCGAATCGCCCAGATTATTGCAAGCGCTTCTCTCTGGGTTTGCGCGTAGTTTTGTTCTGATCGACTAAGTCGACGAGAGATGCAAATAATAGGGAAACCATCTTGTTCCAGAACTGCGCCTAGAGCGTATTCGGATGCGTCTACGATGAGTTCAGAGTATTTACCAACTTCGAAAACTCTTCAGTGCATTGGCTTTCAGTATGGCATCAATCAAACGGAAGTATGCCGTGTTTACTTCTGGGGACCAAACAAAGTCTTCTAAGGCGACCAAGTCAAAAAGAGGTCGAGCTAGTTCGGCAAATAGAGGCACAAACTTGCTGTAATACTGTGCGAACCCGAGAAAACTTTGAAGTTGTTTGGTAGATGTTGGAACTTCGGCCTTTCGTACTGCTTCGATGCGTTGTAAATCTGGTAGAATACCCGACTGACCAATGAGATACCCGAGGTATTTCAGTTGTGTAACACCAAAGATGGACTTGGATGCATTTATCTTGACGTTAGCAGCTATAAGTGCGTCTAGGAGCTTCAGTAAACGGTCGTTGTGTTGTTGTTCGTTATCGGTGTGAACGATGATGTCATCCTGGTAACATTTAACGCCTTGCAAACCTCTCGTGATGTCATCAATGACCGATTGAAAGATGCTTGGAGAGACTGATAGACCAAAGGGTAGATAATTATATCTGTACAGACCTCAGATCGTATGTATTGTCGTCAACTCTTTTGATCGTTCGGACAATGGAATTTGCAAAAAGGCGTTCTTCAAGTCAATTTTGGAGAAGAACTTACTGGCCTGGATGCCGGACATCATGTCTTCAACATCTAACGTCGTAGTTGCCATCTGCTGAATGTGTGGGCTAACGGTGACGCGGTAGTCGCCACAAATACGTGGGGTACCGTTGCTCTTTAGTGGCGTGACAATTGGCGGAGCCCAAGTACTGCTTTTGACAGGTGACAAAATTCCCTCGGACACCAAATCTTTTAGACCTTGCTCGACTGCGGGTCGTAAACCAAAAGGCATAGGCCTGGCTTTGAAAAACTTTGGTGTTGACGATGCCTCAATGTCTACCGGAGGAATTTTCATTCCACCTTCGTTCAGACTGCAGCGATGAATACGCAAAGCTAGTAACGGTGGCATAGTAATCGATGCGGTGGTCGATGTTGTAGCTGGTGCTACGTCGATCGTAGTTGTCGCATTGTACACATTGATTACTGTAACTGTGATTGATTGGTTACTGTGTTAGCGCTGTTGTGTAGGTTGGCTACGGCAAACTTTGGCAATGTGGCCTGTGCGTTGGCATTTGTAGCACTTAGCTGACCTGAACTTGCACGTTTTTCTCTCATGCTGCCCTCCACAGGAGTTGCATGCACCAGTCGACTGTTGCTGACGTATAGCTACTGGTTTCGACTGTGGCTTAGGTTGAAAAGTGTTAGCCGGAAGTGGCTTCTTTGTAAACACTGTAGACTTGGGTGCAGAATAACGTCGTTGTGCGTTCCTGTTGTACAGCACCTCATGCCTTACTGCCTTGTTTGTTGCCTTGTTTATCTGCCTGGCAACATCGAATGTCAGCTTACCGTGGGCTAGTAGCTTCTTTTGCAAGTCGTTATCGTTTATGCCTGCAACGATACGATCCCTTATTTGTGTATTCAGCTCGACGCCGAAGTTGCATCTAGCAGCTTGCTTCTGTAGTCGTAGCAAAAAGTTGCGACACGACTCCTCTGGACGACGCATCAGGTTGTGGAACTGTGCGCGTTCGGTTGCCTGGAAGTGCGTTGGGCAAATGTGGCTCTCAAGTATTGCTTGTAGTTCTTTAACCGTCTTGGTATCAGGCTTAGCGGGAACGGTTAAGCCTTTTAGTAGACTGTAAGCGCGTCTGCCGATAAGGGTCAGATAGTAGTCAACGTTGTTGGCCGGTGTAATCTTAGAGTTTATCTTGCAGTAGTGACTAAAACGTTCGTGCCATTCGACTACTTGTACAGGGTCGTCTATGTCCAGTTCTTCTAAGCGGCCCTCCATTAGTAAGGATTACGCGAACAAGGTACGTAATCGGTCCTATTAACGTTAATTAAACGTTGTGTAACCGTCCTTATCGTCACGTACAGTAGACCGATAGATTACGTAAACAGTACGTAATCTGCAACACGTTCTATGACGTCCCAACTGAGCCTTAACGTCCTTAGCCTTAACGTAGCTTTAGTAAGCCCTCACGTGTAATGATTGTGATGTTAATAATACGTGTTTTACTTACGGTGATAGGGGTGTGTAAGTATGTAATAGTGAACTGCCGACCAAGAAAGACCTGCAGTGAATGTTCACGATGGTACCGGGTAAGGTAACCAATCGTCGTATGTATTTGCTTTAGTTTGGGCTCGAAGAGGCACTTTTCTGGGCCAGCAGGAACAGCAGATCGGCTAGTAGATGCAGCAGCACTTCTCGGGGCCAGTAGAATGACTTGTAGATGCAGCAGCGCTTCTCGGGGCCAATAGAATGGCTTGTAGATGCAGCAGTGCTTCTCGGGGCCAGTAGAATGGCTTGTAGATGCAGCAGTGGACACGGAGAAGTCCTTTAAAGCAATCGGAGAAGCCTTGTAGATCGCGACGCCAAATTCTTATAGAACACCAGTTTGGATTCCGAGATGAGTGTGTTGTATTAAGGTAAAGACAATGTTTATATACAAATCAGAGACAATCAATTATTCATTTGAACATAGGTCATCAATCAGCGACTTACTGCAACATTTAATAACGCGGTCATCAATGAAACTAAAAGATGACGAAATATTCGATGACGTCATACAATGACAACGTCCGAGAAAGTTTCACCAAGGACAATAACGTCCGATATCATTGTCAGTTTGACGACACAATGCAACATCCACGACATGACGATTGCTGTCGCAGAAACTCATTTGCCCTTTTCCATCTATGTATGATAAAGAATGTTCGTATTGCATTGTTTTAGGCATACTTTTATCTATATTTGATTCTAATAATCCAAAATCATCTAACATCTCCTTCTGTGATGGATCGTTTATATCCGGTATATTGTCAGTTACAGCTACAATTTGTTTACTTTTCGCAGGATCTTCAAATGGTTTAATATTTTTTTCAAGATGAGATTTTATTTCTTTTTTCATTTCCATATTTTCTTTTAAAATAGATTGTATTCCAACTTTCATCATTCTATTCTGTCTATGATTCTCTTTCATAATATTTTTCTGTTTTATTAATTGTTCTAGTTGTTCAATTTTAGCCTCATTTGTATTCATTATTTTATAATATAATATTTGAATTTTGTGGTAGCATAGAGATACAGCAAAAACACTTTACTGAACAACTTATTTTCGTTCTAATCATTTTTCTTGTTAAGCTTTTCCAGTGGGATTTTGTTCTAACGTTTTTAATAAAGTTTTTATTTCTTCTAAAAAATCTTCATTGTCTACTTTGTCTTGAGATTTAACAGGAATTTTATTTGCTTCTCTAGCTATTTTATCTAATTTTTCAATCTCATCTAACGTAATAACATTGTCATCACACACTCTCTGAAAGTAGTAATGTAGTTTATCATATACTTCTTTGACATGTGCATGTTTCTTACTGAAGGATTTTCGTTTCTTAGTCATTAAAGATTTATCTATTGATGTTGCAAGTGACGTTGTTAAAACACCTGTACCTGTTAAAGCTGTAGCAACAACAGGAATTGTAAGAACGCCAGATGAAATGACAATAGTCAGAGCGCCTAAAGAAACTGTTAAAAATGCTCCAATACCTTGTGTTACATTCTTAACTATCGTTAACTATCTTTTTCTTAATTTATTATAATGATCTAATCTTAACAATAATTGCGCTTCCTTATCTTTCATATATCTGACTCTATCTTTGTGCTTTGCTTTGTCCATTTCATATGATAATGAAGGATATAAAGGGGCTGATGGTTCTTTTGTTTTTTCATTTTCATCTTCCATTTTTTAAATGAATATTTTTATTGCATTTTTGTCCATATTCATTTTTCATTTTTGTATTTTGATTTGCTAAATTTCAGGAGGCCCCTATTTTGTATTTTTGTCCATATTCATTTTTATAATTGTATTTTTTTTATAAATTTAAGGAACGTCCCTATTTTTTTGTATTTCTTCCATTTCGGATCTACCTAGGCGTGGGATCCGGTGCTGAGCGAAGCGGTGAGCCGGATCTCATACCCTATACTACTGACATATCGTAAGCTAAGACAATGAAAATGAATGAATTATGCTGCTGTAGTATGTTAGTGGACCGCCTCAGGTACCTTGACATAGAAAGGAAGAGGTGTACTGAACGTCATAGATATTACAGCAGCTTCCTACTTCTACTTGATTGGAAAGGATTCAACTTCAATCCAAGGCTGCGGAAGCAATTGATTTTTATTCGCTTCCGCTTCCAGCTGTTGTAAATAAAGTATTATATATACAGGGTGTTAGTGATCTCTTTGCCGATTTTTATTGAAGTGTAATTCTATGAAAAAAGCATAACATTTCAGTGCATCATTTTATTAATAATATTTAACAAAGATATTTCAACAATATAAATGCAAAGAAGCACATACTTATAATAAATGTTCAATATGTCCACCTGATTGTTCAACACAAACACCACATCGATGGAAAAATGACAGAACAGCCCTTTCGATAACGTCGACATCGATTTCATTCAACAATTCTGTCAATCTTTGCTCTAATTCTTGTAAACTTCTAGGAACTGGACGTTGATAGAGTCTGTTACGGATGTCACTCCAAAACCAGAAACCGAGAATAGACAAATCTGGATTCCTTGGGGGCCATGGAAATGTGCTACCCCGACCAATCCATCGATTAGGGAGTTCTTTATCGAGAAGAGTCCTTACTTCACGAGAGAAGTGGGCTGGGGCGCCATCTTGTTGGTATACAAGTTTCCTGTTTCTTCTATTTTTCAAAATGGGAATGACATCAGAAGCGATAATTTCCTTGTACTTTTCACTGTTCAGAGAATGCAACACACGAAAATGAATTCCAATGTGAGGAGATACCATAGCCCAACACAAGATGGCTGCTGACTTCATAGGCTTTTCAGGTAAGACATGTGGATTTTCTTTGGCATAAATAAAAGAATTGTGTGAGTTCAGGGAACCATTTAGATGAAATGATGCCTCATCACTAAACACAATATTGGAAATGAAATTGTGATTATGATCCTGTTCAGCTAGCACTCTTTCGCAGAATTGAAGCCGCTTTGGTCTATCATCCCGTTGGAATTCTTGCACACACGTAAACTTCCAATGTTTGATACCTTCTTCCTTCAAAACTTTATTCACTGAGAAAACAGAAACTCCTACGGCCTGACCGACTGTTCTCTGTGAAGACGTTGGATTTTCTGTAAGTGTATCAATTATTTCTTGACGCTTCTCTTCTGAAAGTCTTCGGTGGCTATGGTCGCCAATTGGTGGTCTTGGTAGAACAGAGAGTGTTTGAATAAACCTTGTTTTCCAATGGCGCAGAGTTCGTGCTGGTGGAGCTTCTCTTGCGAATTTTTTGTAAAATTGCCGACGAGCTTCTTCGCAATTAAAAGCAATACATAATGAAACAGCAGTAGCAATTTCTTCGTTGCTGAAGTCGCGATACTCCATGTTCTTCACAGAATCAATTTAACATTGTATGCATGTCAGCAGAAGGGGCTTTTATTGATTTTTTAATCACAAGTTTTAGTCACTAAATTTTGACCAATATGGAGACATGAGAAAAAGGAGTTAGAGAAATAATTACTATACAAGATTAAAGTAGCACAACAAAATTGAAAAGTTGTTTTCAGAAAAAACACATCGTGAGAATACCACCACCGCTTCAACTCAACCGCTTCCAATTATTGGAGACCGGACATGGCTACACACCATCCTGTTTCGAGCCCCTTTTTCTTCATTTTCCACTTTTTTACGAGTTATAGGTCTCCACGAACTTTCTGTCGTAAACCCTAGCTGACTTGTATGCGTTTTTGACTTGCCAAAAAGTCTAATATTTTTCAAATTCACTGAAAATTTGACCTTTGGGAAATTGTGAAATAAAAGCGTCATATTTTCCCAACACGTGCGTGGTAAAAAAAAATTTAGACGACCGAGAGAGTGTTTTAGAATACTATAATGAAAGTGCCTCAAGACACACCAACCCGCATTGTGTAAAGTTGTCATTGATGAGATGATAATGAGGTTTTCTGATTTCGAATGCCTGTGTTCTGAGATAATGCACCTTCGTTTTCATCATAATGAGAAAATTAGAAGTAACTACATTTAATTATGCAGGTACTAATTTGTAATTAGGTGTAACAGGGTAAGCACTAAATATGACAACCATTACTTAACTCATATCAAGAATTAAGGGCAAAAGTCGAAAGTGCTTCGCCTCGCCCTGACACGGAAATCATGATACCTTCGGAAGCGGAGGCAATCGTCGGGCATTCGCTTCCACGAAGCGATCGCTTCCATCGCTTCCGCCTCCACACCCCTGCTTCTGTCACAGCATCTAGGATACTGTGATCTTGCTAGCCATGATCGCAACTTTGTAGAGACGAACATCTAGACGCTGTCTCAACGACTGCATTCAATCGAATGAGATGATGCCGAGAATATTTACATCATTGTTCTCAGTTTTCTCTAC